>JACEVL010000201.1:210000-250000 GCA_020284085.1 Aporrectodea caliginosa
ATGGCATTTCCTAAAGCTGTCCTCACCGCGACATTCGTAAGGCATAAAACTTTACGATTTTCCAACAGAATGACGACACGCGTCCGGTTGGCAATAAAAATAATAGTAATTATTATTATTGTTGCTGTTGTTATTGCGACAAGTGGCATTGTCTTGGAGTATGACAAACAGCGGAACTGCTGGCCATCTGGATGCCTGGGTTGTTTCATCAGTCCGAATGGGGCTACGAATGGGCATCACATGATCCCGCAGTTAGTGTCAGATCGAAGATTGGGGCGAGATGGGGTGAGATGGGGCGCGGTGTCAGTCGGTAGGGGAAGCAGGACACATCGCGCTCGTGGACAACTGTGGCCATCATTCATTGCAGTGTCCGGTAGCAGGGACACTCAACTCGAAGACACGGGAGAGGGGAGGAGCTGAGGGTATGCCCAAAACCGAGACCACGCCATCTCCTGCCCTCGTCCAGGGTTGTAAAACTATGCGGATACAATGTGATGTAAGGTAATAAAATAGCTGCAGCTTCTGTTGCGCCGGTGTTCAATGCAGAAGACATTATTACACTGTTCGAAATCACATTACGTTCAGTTATTCTTAGCGTTTTTCATGGCGTGAGTCAATGTTCAGTCTTTTGAAATGTAATCATCATCATCATCATCGGGATCCATGGGCCGAAGGTCCGTAGGTGTCCAACGCTTGCATCGTATCCATGGGCCGAGGCCCGTTGGAGTCCAATGCTTGCATTGGATTTCATTCGTATTTTTCTTTACGAACGGGTATCTGCACCCATCCGTTCGACCTTCGCACTTCTCCCTTAAAGAGAGTTCCAGGCTTAGGACTGGCTCTGATATCCACTTGTGGTATCAAAGGCGACGATGCCGCCCACGTTTGCCAGCTTTTTCAGGGTTCCTGCTGAGCCTGTCCACCTCGCGTAGCGCCCTAAGGTGGTACTTCAGCCAAGACCTTCACCACTGATGGCATAGCCTCAGCAGGCACACCCCTACTTACTATTGCCATCCCCTCACCACGTTGAGGTGTGAGTCGGACTTTGAGTCGGACTTTGAAATGTAATAGTCACGTGTATTTTTATCCTTTGCGAAACTGTTTTATGCAATATTTCAATAAGATCAACCGTTAACGGCTGCAGAGAAACATACTTGTAGGACACAATATGACGTTCATATACGAATATTCGCAAATGGCTTTGATATGCTGCTGATGTAATAATTAACCATCGATTCTGAAACATTGGGTATGTTCCAACATAAGTAAATTGAATAAATTAGGACGATACAGATTGGTGAATTTATGTATCACTTTGAACACAATTCCTTACCAGTAATTTATAGACAACTCTTCCTGCGTGCCTCAGAAATTCATTCCTACTCTACAAGAAGTTCTAATTTATATCGACAACCTTTTGCTCATACAAACACTCGGTTGTTCTCTATCAGATTTGCAGGGATAACGTTTGGAACAGTATTCCCTTATCTATTCGTCTATTACCTAGTCTGTATATCTTTAAGAATAAACTACGCCTTTATCTGATTCAACAAATTACTTGAAACACTTTTATCTGATTCAACAAATTACTTGAAACACTTTTACTTTTCTTCATTGGGTGTGTTTAGTTAAGTTTTAGTTAAGTTACGTTAGTAATCTTCTATTAATTAAACCATTTCCTGTATATCAAAGTATTCTTGCAACCATATGAACTGGCTGTCATGCGCCATAATGACTTTATGTTACTCTGAATTACCAGGTGGCCCTATTAGCGTGACTGATCATGCTTTCTGGGTCTCCCCTTGTCAAAACCAATATATTAATGCAAATTACTACATTAACTGCCCTAATTGAATTATGTTGTTTCAGGAAATAAAATTGTATTGAATTGAAAGTATTGGAGGGCATGTCCGTTCATGTTTCCATAAAATAGGTTACTAGATTTGTGTACATCTGTGTATGCATGTACGTATGTGTGTATGGTTTCATGTATGTATGTATGACTGAATCAATGTACGCATGCATGGACGTATTATGTATAGCTGTATATATACATGAATGAATGTATGTTGTATATATGCATATTTTGTATGCATGTACATATATGTATCATGAACAATAAATTCATGCATGTATGCACTTATGTATATAGCCTATGTACTGTATGTATGTATGTATGTATGTATGTATGTGTGTATCTGAACAGCTATGTACCTTTAGAAAACATCGCAAAACTCTACTTCCACTAATTACCTAACAAGTGAAAAGAGGAAACGTTGTATGCCCTCTGTTCCCTCCCCAATTCCCATAACCAACCGGCGCCACTGGTTGCTATAGGGATGAGTTGAAGTCCAACTGCTATGATCTTTGATGCCGCAGAAGCAGCAGATTGCTGTAATTGAGGTATTATCGCTCAGGAAATTACTGCCTCGCTTCCGATGTTGTCGCTGTTTGAAGCTAATAACGTAGACTATTTATTTAGCGCATTTTCTAGAAATCCGCTTTCGTTACGGTTGTTGGGAATTAGTGGTCGCAGTGGTAGACGCTGTTTCGTTAATAAGTATACAATACAATACAATACGATACAATATAGGACAACTGTACGGTATTGACAACTCTGATTTTCAAGGCTCAGAGGGGTCTTGCCCTGAAATACCTGGTTGGCGTAATACTTCGGCCTCATTCAGCTTCCTCCCACCGTCCACTTCGTTCCTGCGATAGACTTGACCTCTTGGTTCCCCGTAGAAGAACTGCTGGGCCAGTCTCGTTCCTTTGCTTCAATTGGTCCCTCTCTTTGGAATGCTCTTTCTCCTTCTGTTCGCTCTAAAATTCTATCAGGCAGTCTCTCTTCTTCCTTCGCTTTTCTCAAAACCTGTTTCTTTTCGCGGGGCTTAGCACACTGGGAGCGCTTCTGAACGGTTCACCCTACGAGAGGCGCTTTACAAAATAATGTTTAAATATACGATACGATACGATTTGATGTTGGCCTCCTTGCAAAGGTCAAAGCATCATATACTACCTTGCCCTGTAGGCTACCTTATTTTGCCTTACCTAACTTACTTTGAATGAGTACTCCGTTACCTACCTGTATAGTTGGGGGAAAAGTTAGCCAAATGGATGTATAGCTTTCGGTATATGTAATGCGGAGATACTGTACGGGTTGAGTTTCCACATGGGGCGGTCACTGTGTAGGGACCTTTTGAGAAGTACTTCATGCACAATTGCTCAGCGCCATCGATTGGTGCTTGGTTATGGTATATTGTGTGACCTTCTGAACTTTGGTAAGATAAAATACGATAAGCTCAGACAAGGAAGGCTGAAGCAAAGTATACTGTAACGTTATGGTAAAGTTATGTACATAAAAACTACATATAGGCTAAGCTACGATTATTTTATGCCATATAATAATAATAATAATAATAATAATAATAATAATAATAATAATAATAATAATAATAATAATAATAATAATAATAACAATAATAATAATAATAATAATAATAGTAGTAGTAGTAGTAGTAGTAGTAGTAGTAGTAGTAGTAGTAGTAGTAGTAGTAGTAGTAGTAGTAGTAATAGTAGTAGTAGTAGTAGTAGTAGTAGTAATAATAATAATAATAATAATAATAATAATAATAATAATAATAATAATAATAATAATAATAATAATATTTTCGTTTATTGAAACAATCCGGTTGACAAACCGCAACCGGTTACAGTGTACAGTTATGCAATTGAAACAATTCACGATATGATATTGTACTACAGCAATACAACTACATGCTATATTGTATAATATATATATATATATATATATATTATATCGTGTAGTTGCATGAACATGAATAATTGATCTATTAGTATGCTGGACGGTAGAATGGTAGAGCCACTTATTTGAGCCATGACGAACACGTGTTTCTTAACGTATATCCTGTTACCTTCGAAAAACAAAATTCTGCTAGGGTGTATAAAAATAACCGAATGGCATCCCTACCCTATACCTCCCCTTACTCTGTAGGGAAATTACCCTGTCATTCTGTTGTCGTATAGGCCTATACCATTATACCCTATAGTCAAGGTAGGTTGGATGCTATGTTAAGAGAACTTTGGAGGCCGCCAACTATTTGACAATCGGACAGCCGAAGCATTCTTGGGATAGATTTAGGCATGACAAGAATATTTGTGTCGAATTCCTTGGCTTTTAAACAGGCATATTGATGGTATATTTGACCCAGATTGTGTGCACACGACTTTATGAGTTATACATTCGGAAATAAATAATTATAGTTCGTGCGCGTGATATTTCCTACCTGTTTTCGAAATTTCGGATGACCTTCTTTTTGTTAAACAGGAATGCTTTGACGATCTTTTCGAGTCATCTCCTACGAATAAAAACGTCCCAGGTGCTTTCATGCACATTTAATGGCTCATACAGGCGTAAGTAGGCCTATTTTTGGATTTAAACATTAGCTAAAACTATTTTTAAAAGATTCCGAAAATTGGGAGTGTTCAAATATAAGTATTGGAGGGTATGTCCCTTCATGTTTCATAGATTGGTTTTCTAGCTAACTACGCTGGATGTAGGCCTATATATATATATATATATATATATATATATATATATATATATATATATATATATATATATATATATATATATATATATATAGGCCTACATCCAGCGTAGTTAGCTAGAAAACCAATCTATATATATATATATATATATATATATATAATATATAATATATCAGTATTATTAATTATAAATTTATGTAGCGCCGATGTGTGATGCACAAGCTTCAAGGCATCAACCAATGGCGCACCAAAACTAAATGGTAATCATTACAATACCCAGAAGCTCGGCAAAATGCGCTGTATAAATCGGCTTCTTAACATTACACTACATTATTTCATGTAGGCCTACATCGAAATGCATTGCCTTCCTTTGCATTGCATTAAACTAAATTCCCCATGACTCGGAACTGACTTTCCGTTCGGCATGACTGACCCTGGCGCTTCGTTGAAGCGTTGTTATGTTCAGACGACACGACAATTTCACGGCCACTGTTACAGTAGCACCGCTGTAAACAACAGAAGGCCAACAAAACAACCGACATCCAGCTACAAAAGAGACTCATCTTCTTATTCAGTGGCTGACACATCGAAGAATGGCGTTAGTCAACCTCTGAGTAATGGCTGATGGAAGGAAGCACTGGCGGCGCTAATAGGTTTGGGGATCGGTGGCCCATTTTTTAAAGCACCTCGGCCTGTTAAGCGGGGGAGAACGAGTTCGAACCTCCCGATGTAGTTTATATATATATATATATATATATATATATATATATATATATATATAGGGACATTGAGTAGTCAGATAGTGCCAGTCCCAAGCCTGGAAGCCTGGAGAAAGGAGGAGGGCGACGCTAATCATCTTTGCTATGATAAAGTGTCGTTAAACAGGAACTAGCAGACCTTCACTCACGATTGCTCAGCGCCATCGATATTCATCCGTTGTCCTCCCCTGCGTCCTCCGTCCTCCTCAATCTCCTCAATCTCCTCAATCTCCTCCTCCTCCTCCTCCTCCTCCTCCTCCTCCTCCTCCTCCTCCTCCTCCTCCTCCTCCTCCTCCTGCGATATTCTGTCGTATGGTTGTGTACAGTTGTATTGTACTGTAATTTCGGTACTGGGGAAGCCAAAGCAGGGACTGTAGGTCCGGAGCCTCCAAGAGACACAACTAGCTTTGGAACAAGAAGTGTTTTTAGTCTTCAATATTTCCGAAGAGCTTTAACAGTCTGTCGGAGTTGTTGCAGTCTTTTGGACCTCGCAGAACGTTTACTGACTTCGTACTTTCATTCTTTGGACGCTTTGGAATTTTCATTGGCTTTGATCTTCTGGATCCATGGTTGACCCTATCCAATGCAGCACACCTTGAGATTCATGTTTCAGTTCAAGAAAAATTCCGCTTGTATATTAAAATGCAGAACGAGGAAAGCATTAAGTGGTCAAAAGTTCACTTCTGTAGAGCCAACGCTGGCTGAAAGTCGACGAAATAGGCTACACGATGAGCATGCAAACAGACATACTCACACATGTATACGTACACATACCCAAACACAATATAGATACGCGGACATACAAACATACACAGACAGGTTCGCTTCGATGACGCTATTGTTGACAAAAATTGGGCTAAACTACCGCATGCACGTCACACTTCAATACGTCGAGATTGTTGTAGGGCCAGATTTAAGCATTCACTATCTTATCCTATGCATCATCAAGAATACCCGACCCTGTAGCCAATAGACCCCATAAATACAGCCAGCCCTATATAAGTTTTTCCACGTAGGTTGTCTTTGATACAAAGGGAAAGCTCAGCACCAACAATAGCCATATAGCGAATCGTGTGAACAATTGGTCCATTAAATTCTGTTATTTGGAAAAAGTGGCCTACAATAATACGAATAAATTATTAAATGAGACATATTAGTTGTCTATTTGTCTGCTTGTTTCTGTCTGTCTGTCTGTCTGTCTGTCTGTCTGTATATATATATGTATGCTAGTATGTATTTAATATTTATGTATAAGTGGCTATCTTTATTAGTATTCTGATGCCTATAATATTCCAATGGTTCTATTTATGTCCTTTCTGCATGTCTCACAGTATCTCTGTATGTGTATATTTATGTGTTAAATTGTTTGTTACAATTACATTCTAGTACAAAAAGGTTGAGGGGAGTCACTGAGCAGTCTCCTTTATCCAATCACTTCGTTACAGACAGCACTTACTTACTTACTTTGCAGGACTTACTTCTTTTAATGTATGCGGTTCATGTCTAGTCAGTTGTAAGCGAATTATTATAAATATAGTTATTATTATTCTTTATTTATTATGCGCCACTATATAAAGACAAACCCACTCCAGTCTAATCCAGTTTAACCTCAGATAGTGTATATATAGTCTAGGAAAGTGCAGACTGGAGTAAGGGAAGATACGGTATTCTCTGATTATTAACCGCCTCTGTCAACGGTAGTTTCCCGATAGCGCATTGGATAACACACTGGCATAGAGAGCGAGAGGTACCGAGTTCGAGCCTCGTAGGGCGGACAGCTTTGTAGGCTGCTATTAGCGCCGTGTATTGCAGGCTGTCTGTTCTGTTAGTAGTTAATATTTATGTCTTCTGTCATTTTTGTGTTCTTGTGAATTGTTTCAATTGCATATTAACATGTAAATGTACAGCGCAGTGCGTTTGTCAGGCGCTTCAATAAAGAAAAGATTATTATTATTATTATTATCATTATCATTATAATTATCATGATCATGATCATTATCATTATCATTATCATAATCATAGTCATAATCATAATCAATCATAATCATAATCATAATCATAATCATTATCATTATCATTATCATTATCATCATCATCATCATCATCATCATCATCATCATCATCATCATCATCATCATCATCATCATCATCATCATCATCATCATCATCATCATCATCATCATCATCATCATCATCATCATCATCATCATCATCATCATCATCATCATCATCATTATTATTATTATTATTATTATTATGAAGTTTGGGGCCTAAGTTCAACCAGAAAACAGTAATCCGGCAACTGGAAACCCTTCCGGTTACAACAGCGCCTCTTGTCCGAGCAGATTCCGTTAAAATGTTTCACAGACTACAGGTTCGCCTGTCGCTCACTTTCATCCGGGTTGGCAAAGTCATTATTGACATGCGGATATCCGAGTCTTGAAGTCAAATTAATGACTGTGTCTGTAAACAAGGAGCGTTTATAGCTGTTAAAATAAGTACTTTGCGATTAAGAGTCGTTTCAGAGAGCGTCAATTGAGGAATGGAAGGCGTCGATAAGGTTTTGAAAAGGGGAGCATTGGTGGGTTCAGAATTTGCGCAGGCACGTCAGGTAAAAGAAGATTGTTTCAAGTCGCCAAAAAAATGACATTTTGAGGGGCTTCGTGATATTCGTGGTTGAATGATGGTGTTGTACTCTTTTTTAATTAAGATGTATGTACACCAGAGTGCGGTTATGTAACTGGCATGATAAAAAACATACTTACGTACTTATGATTATGATAATAATAATGATGATGATGATGATGATGATGATGATGATGATGATAATAATAATAATAATAATAATAATAATAATAAGCAATTTCTAAAACGCTGGTGCCTGATAAACAAGGCATCAACCGTTGTATGGTTTCAATAGGCCTACAATACATAGAAAGCCAGTGTGAAGTTATTATTCTTAGACCTATTGATTAACCACCTCACGCCTTCTTAAAAAAATAACTTTGCACGCTTAGGTGGATTACACACCCTTCCCATTTCCATTCCAACGCACCTCATAGGCCTTTTGTTCCACCCGAAATTAGACACAAATATTTACTTATATACAGATCCCATTTGAAGTGGGGACAAGTCTCCCCAGCCCCGCGTGTTGACGCCCTTGAGAAGAATGCAGACCTACGGTTCGCTGCCTGACAAACGATGGGAGTGCTTGCAGTTGTAGGCTAAATGTCATCTTTCCATTTGCATCATTTAAGGCAATTTTTGAATAATTCGCTCACAGAATGCCAACGCATTGCTATCGAGTGAATGGCACCACTTATGTCAATTAATACATTAAACTGTCCTGCCTAATTAAGAAGTAATAATAATAGTTAAAGCATTGTTACAGCTGAATGAAATTCCGGGTTTCCAACGTCAGGGCTGTAAGTTGACATGCAGCGAGAGTATCCGTGTACGGGTCTGTCTATTTTGTCTTCTTCGTCGCGACAAATGCAAGTCTTTGACTGTCACTGTCTTTGTATTTCTGTATATGTATCTCTCTCTCTCTCTCTCTCTCTCTTTCTCTTTCTCTTTCTCTCTGTCTGTCTGTCTGTCTCTCACTTTCTCTCTCTGTGTCTCTCTCTGCCTGTCTCTGTCTGTCTGTCTCTGTCTGTCTGTCTCTGTGTGTTTGTGTGTGTGTGTGTGTGTGTGTCTGCATTCGAAATCCCAATTCTTTATTTCTTGTATACCTTAATATGCCAGAACACAACAATTTTAACTTTTACCAGCTCGCAGAATGAGAAGTTGGTCTATATTATAGTTTATAAGTAAAGCCCCATGTCCCGTAGGCCCTAGTTCCTGGAACGCAGTGGAGGGGCTTATATCCTTCTCTCCAGCGCTTCAAACCAGCAACAAACGAATCCAGGGTCCTACAGTTCATGGGACCAGCGCATTGTTGGACAATCCGCTTACTTCCCGGTTTCCAACGGCTCGAAATTCAAGTGCTTGGGTCGCGCGAATCGAGCAGTTATATCGGTTGTATTTCTCTCAGAATATTGTGAAGATGTTTGACTTTATCTCGATAACTGAGCCAAAGTTTACTTTAGCGAACGCATAAGTACGTCCGTGTTTGATAAAAACAAGGACAAACATTTGCATACAGGATGACACTTCTTATTCACAGCAGAAACCATAAAATTAATATTCATTAAGCTTAACGCGTGATTAATTAGTATTCATTGCGACATTCGCCTTTTCATATCGCGCGGTGATAAGCGAAATTTTGGGTGCGCCAGCCAACACAGTTCTGAGATATAAGCTTAATAGGGAATTTATAGCCCTCGGCTATGCATAAACCAGTTGTTATTAAAAAATTAAGAAAATATTACCGATTATTCAATTTAAATTCGCAACCGGAAGACCAGCTGTAGCCATCTTGCTTTCGTCAACCGTTTCCGTTAATGTAAGCCAAGGCTCGTGTCTCTGTCTGTCTGTTTGTCTGTCTGTCTCTGTCTGTCTGTCTGTCTCTATATATAAACTTATATATGTGTGTGTGTGTATGCACTGTATGTATGTATGTATGTATGTATGTATGTCTGTGTGTATGTATGTATGTATATGTACAAATGTGTGTGTGTATTCATGTATATAGCCTATATATATATAAGTACACATGTATACACTCATACATTTGCACATACATACACATATGTACAAATATACATATACATGAATACACATTATGCAAAGGCCTATGCATACACATACATACTCCTCTACACGCACGTGCATGCACATATACATACAGGGTGGGCCAATAGGAATGCAACAACTTTGACGCCTTATAACTTAAATATTTTTTATCTGAGCGTCTTGTCCAATATATCAGATTGAAGGTAATTATCCATTTTATCATGCTGCAAAATATCTACGAGATACTATTACGACCTTTTGAGATAATGCTATTAATATTCGATGTGCCATTTTCTTGCCATAAAACTGCAAGAAAAAAACAAAAGTCTGAAACTGAAGATGTCAATTCTAAACAATCACTTAGTACTAACAATTAATATCTTTAGTGAATTTACCATCAGTCAAACAAATACTCAATATGTCCACCACGTGCTTTAATGACTGCATCAACACGAGACGACCACAGTGCCACTGATCGATGGCTGAGTCCACCAGTGCTTGGGTTATCTCAGCCCAGCAGCAAAGAATCACTTCTTTCAAATGTTCAACGTCACGTATCGGTTCACGATAGACCAGTTGCTGAAGACAACCCCAGATCGAATAGTAAACCGGGTTTAAATCCGGACTGTTCGGTGAACAGTTCTCCGGCCGGTTCAATTAACTCTGGCACGGTAGCGTTCAGATAGGCAACCGTATGACGTGAACGATTCGCCAGCGCTCCATCTTGCTGAAAGATGTAGGCCTAACCATCAACTCCAGACAGTTGGTGAATATAACGTAGCAGTCCTCTTGCGAGTACTTCATCGAAGTAATAAACACTGTTCACCTTAGCCTTTGGAGTAACAAAGAATGTTGTCTTGGCTGCAAATTAACTCTTGGACTTGTGCAGTGTTCGCTGCTGTGCGCGCAGAACGTTTGCGACCACAGTTGCGGCTGTTAGACGTTCCCGTAGCATCAATTTGTTTAATCAATCAATGTAGAGCACATTTATTCCATTTTCTAGAAGGGAATTCTATCATCATCTGATGTGCATTGTATCCTTTTTCTGCTCTTAAAATTCGGATTAAAATTTTATCCTCTTCCGTGAGCGGCGTCATGATGTTCAATATTTACATTCAAAATTGAGAGGTGTGCGCCGCACCGAAATTTTATAACAACGGTGCCGTATATCAGTGCAAGATTTGACACAGTAGTAGAGTGGATGATTACTTTCAATTTCGTATATTGGGCACGATGTTTGGATAAAAATTGTTCAAGTTATATCAATTCAAAGTAGTTGCATTCCTATTGGCCCACCATGTACATATGCATAATTACATATACATACACATAGTTTAACACGTCCGTTGCATACAGACGCACACTGTACACACATTGGCGTCATATACTTATGCATGCTATCTATAAGTCAGATGACGGGTGAGATGATCAGATGAGAAGTGAACCCAATCAGACGAGGTTATCGAGTTGGCCGACATTAATCATGCTAAAAGGACAAAATGACTCTCGGGGTTCCTGTTCGCCAAGGTAAGAGAGGACACCGGAAGTTGCGATTTGGAGCACAGAAAGCGCTGCACTTCTTCTTCTTGCTCGCTTTCTTGCTTACTTACTTACTTAGTTACCTACCTACTTAAAATTCTCATCTCCTGATGATCAAAGTGCTTTTTACCGCATGTAACGGCGCTAAAGAAGTCAATAGAGCAGGCCATAATCAGAGTTTGCATACGCAGATGAAGTCACGTCAGAGCGGCGTTTTCAAAAGCCCGTATGTAAGGAGGGTCGATGCGTAATTTGGGTGTGTTGCAGCGTGGGCGAAAGACGAACAGACTCAGACATGCAGACAGACAACCAGGGAGACAGACTGACACAGAAAAACATACAAACAAAGGAAACAGACATAAACAGGGTCTGAAAGAAAAGGTGCAAGTGCCGATCACCAGTCCAGATGACGGGATAAACAAATCTAGGAGGCCACACGTTTTCAGGCTGCGCGCTCGTGCATGGCTTGTTTTCTATTTTTGCTGTATTGTGTTGTATATAGACGACTGACGGTTGTTTCTTGGGGATTGTTCATGGTTATTTATGTTGTTATTGGTTTAAATTTAGAGAAATGTTTATGTAGGCTCGTTCACTCTTTAACCCCTCCCAGTTGAATCAACTGTACCCCATAACATGCGGATATGGCTGGTTCACCGCCCTCAAAGGCAGTGACTGCTGTAGGGACAGAGAATAATTATTATTGACTACTGCTCTCTGCAGGGTACTAACTGACATGTTTAGCTACCGTACTTCAGTTAAAGCGTATCTCGCAACGTCTACGTATGAAAGGGTGCCGGTTTGTAGGCCTATATACTACCAATCGAAGAAGAAGAAGAAGCAGAAGAAGAATAAGGAGGAGGAAGAGGAGAAGGAGGAGGAGGAGGAGGAGGAAGGAAGAGTCATTAAAATAAGGTTACAGTTACTGTCATTGACAGACAATTTGTGCTTTTATGTGCGTTATTCAAGACATCAATAATATTTCATACGTGCGCAAACAGGACACCACATGACCAGCATATGAGCATAAGTATCACCTTAAAGATACGAGAACAATGTTCCTCAAAGACGCTATTATAACCATAACCATGGTTATGGTTATGGTTATAGTATAGATATTTCACATACATTGTTATACATGTACATTTTGTTTACAGTAGAGGTCTTATGATGATGCAGTGTTTATATGTCGACATGCATTACTTTACATTACATTACATTACATTACATTACATTACATTACATTACATTACATTACATTATATGAAGATGCTGATGAGAGACACTTTGAAGACATAAACAATACGTCGAGCTGGCTATCAAAAATGACAGGAATTTCAAGGCAACAGAAATACGAAATGACGACATAAGACAATAGAAAGGAATCCAAATAATAAGGTCTTCGCTGGGAGACCTTATTGTTTATCGTATTGTATTTATTAATTTATATAGCGCCGCTCACAGCAATGGCCATTCAGTAGCGCTCCCAGTGCGAGAGCCCCTAGAGAAGAAGAAGGTTTTGAGGAGGGAGAAGGCTGTAGGACGAGACCCAGAAAGAATGGTAACACGTAGAGGGGAAGGAAGTTTATGGTTTGGCCATGTGGAAAGAATGCCAGTTGACCGAATTCCACTCTATGCAAAGCATGAAAGATTCGAAGGAAAGAGAAACAAAGGCAGACCAAAACTGCGATGATACTGTTGTTGTTGATGATGAAGATGATGATATGACGACGATGATGCTACTGTTGATGGTGATGATGATGATGACGACGACGATGATGATGCTACCGTTAATAATAATAATTACGACAATTTATATGGCGCCGTAACACGGCCATGCCGTTACAAGGGCGCCTTACAAGACAACTAACAACAGTCGGGATAGGCCCTAGTGAACAAAATTAATGTGATTTTAGCATGGATTTGAAAGAGTCCACTGAGTCAGTCAATCGAATAGCAGGAGGAAGTCTGTTCCAGCATCGAGGACCGGCGGCCGAGAAAAGCATATTGTTGATGATGATGATACTGGTGTTGTTGTTGATGATGATGAATTTTGATGATGATGATGATGATGATGATGATGATGATGATGATGATGACGACGACGACGACGACGACGATAAACACTGCATCACATTTCCTCCCGCGAATATCCTTGGATGTAGAGTGGACAGAGTGACATCTAACGACGAATGTGTAAGAATGTCTCTGTCGTCTGTTCATTTCAGTGTCCATTCCTGGTGACGAAATGAATGACGTCATCAAACGAGACTTCGTCGACGCGGAGGCCAAGTACAGCGACTTCTTCAAAGCCGCTAAACTTGACGGACAAAGTAAGATTCACGACTTTGAGAGTTTTCATTTGAGGCGCTTGTGACTGTATTTGATATTGTTCCTTTCCAAAGTTCAAAAGTTCACTCACGACCGAGATTCGATGGCGCAAAACAGTGTGATGCTAAGCGCCTCGAAGAGAAGAGAATGAAAGAGAAGAGAAGAGAGACAGACGGACAGACAGACAGACAGACACAAACACATGTAAAAGATAGACACAGAAGAGAAGAGATAGAAGTAGACAAGTAGAGAGGTAGATAGATGGATGGATGGATGGATGGATGGATGGATGGATGGATGGATGGATGGATGGATGGATGGATGGATGGATGGATGGATGGATGGATGGATGGATGGATGGATGGATGGATGGATGGATGGATGGATGGATGGATGGATGGATGGATGGATGGATGGATGGATGGATGGATGGATGGATGGATGGATGGATGGATGGATGGATGGATGGATGGATGGATGGATGGATGGATGGATGGATGGATGGATGGATGGATGGATGGATGGATGGTAGATAGATAGATAGACAGACAGACACACAGACACACACAAAGAGGGACACACACACAGACAGACAGACACATGTAAAAGATAGACACAGACACAGACACAGAAGAGAAGAGATAGAAGTAGATAAGTAGAGAGGTAGATAGATGGATGGATGGATGGATGGACGGACGGACGATAGATAGATAGACAGACATAGATAGAGAGCGAGGGGGAGAGAGAGGGTGGAGAGAGAGAGAGAGACAGAGGCAGAGGGCCCATGACGGTGCCATGGCATGATTATTTTAATGATAGGTGTTCTCTACAATTAACAATCATCAGGCGTCGTCTGACGACATCTTGTGATGACCTTGCACTAACAGGGTCGACAGTCAGCCACAGTCAGACACAGGATGTTCAGCTATAAACATCCGGATCGAAACACTTTTTATACAGACGATCACAACACAGTGTTCTATGTCGCTCCACGCGCGTTACACATTTTCATACTACTACCATCTCTACCCCTACTATTACCATCACCAACCGGACAGTTCTCCTATCTACCATGTCCAACTGGCCAGTTGTGTTATCAACCATGTCCAACTGGACGACTGTTCTATTTAACACACGCAAATGAACAGCATGACCGGCGAAGAGGTGTGTTTAACGGTTTAAACCCCCCTTCTTTACCTATACCCCACTCTTTTTGCTCCAGGTAAGTACCCCGCAGGGCAGGAAATGAGCGTGGTCACCTTTGGCAGGTGCTCAGGTCAGTGCACCGATTGTAAATGCCTGTGCACACACAGGACTCGCTCGGGCGGTATATAAATATTAAAGTGGACGCCGTTGAATATGCTGGTGAGGGTGGTAGAGGCCCTGGTGGGGTTGAGTAAACTCTTCCGGTCATTTGCTACCTGGAGGGGGGTGAGTGATTTAACCGATTCCGATTGAACTCGGAAGTGAATTCCAAAGTGGCGGAAGTGATAATTGCGTCGCACTGTATGGCCTCTGCCTCTAATAACCCTTTGTGCGCTGGCCTTTTCTGAGTCAGCCTCCTCTGACGAGGAAGTACAGTTAGGAACTGACCCACGCACGGAGGGAAGTCTGGCGGACTCGATGAGGCAGTGCGACGACTGTGGTGCAGTGGCCGAGTGGCTAATGATCCTCACCGCTGCGACCATGTAATGTAAAAAATGTAATGTAAATCAAGGTGATGTAAAGTTAAGCAATGCAAATCAATTTAATGTCAATCGATTTAATGTCAATCAATGTAATGTCAATCAACAGGGCCGCATATTATCCATTAGGCACAGTACGCACTGTGCCTAATGCCTACGAACCTTTCAGGGGCCTCGCAATTCTGAAAGTGAGATACTGAAAAACTGAGTTTAATGATTGAATTTGACGCGAAAATAAAAAGGAAATTTTAAATTATAATTTAATAAAATTATAAAGCAGTTGCCATTTTGAAAGAGACGACAGATAGTAAAAGTAGGCCTAAACCCGGAAATATTGCATTAGACCGAAGTGGATATATCCAGGATATTAAATTTAAATAATCAACATTACAAGAAGTAAATTGAGATTTGAAATGAAAACTGGCGTGTCCGTGAATCATGATTAGGCCTAAACAGTTACTGTACGTCAATAAATAATGTGAATGTTAATTATGCGTTTAGCTTTAATGCAGAGCTAGCAGTTGGAGTCGCTCTCGTCTGCTGTTACTTTTTTTTATCGCCTGTTGTTTTTGATCCGACCTTTGCTGGTGGTACACCACCATTTGATTCTTTTACCTGGTGGTACAATAAAAATAAAGTTTGAAAACCGCTGATCTAGAGATTACGATTACGATTACATGTGTGTTGACAGAGTCTAGGACATTTCCCCCGGACATTTCTTTCCGAAGTTGGACTGATGAAAATAATACTTTACTTTAATAGAAGTTGGATTGATGAAAGAAATTCTTATATAGAAGCGGGATTGATGAAACAAATTCTGTGCTTAAATAGAAGCTGGATTTATGAAAGAAATTCTTTGCTTAGGTGGAAATTGGATTGATGAAAGAAATTCTTTGCTTAAATAGAAGTTGGATTGATGAAAGAAGGTCTTTGCTTCAATAGAAGTTGGATTGATGACGGTTATCATGAACAACGGTAGAGTTACCTACTTACTATTGGGGGAGGATGTCCGGTGTGGAAATGTCCGGGGGAAATGTCCGGATAGCATGTTGATGGTTACTTTTAAGAAGAAGTTTGTGTTCTTTAAGGTTTTCCCGATGTTCAGTTTCGCGGTGACATGCTGCCCTTCTACGACGATATCTTCATGAAGAACTTCGGATCGGTTTTTCGTGAGGCTCCTGGGTTCTTCCTGCGACCTTTCAACGGGTTCACGACCTTAGGCCAAGGACTCCTGCCTGCGGTCCAACTCTTCGACGGTCGATCCATTCCAGCTGCAGCATTTCCAAATCTGGCAAAATCAACTGCGCTCAGTTCCACCAATTCCGCACCATCCGGCGGCATGGAAAGAACTCTCCAACTCTATGTCGGTATGTACGTCTGTCTGTCTGTTTGTCTGTCTGTCTGTCTGTTTCAATCTATCGGCGGGTAAAGATATGTATGACTATTTATTGTATGTGTCTTTTCCTATCTGTCTATGTACGTAAATATTATGCATGCTTGTATGAAGTTGTATCTGAACATTTATGTAATGTTAGGAGCTTTTCAAAGGCGAGTATGCGTATATAGGCCTATCTGTCTGTGTCCGTGTACATGTAGGCCTATATATGCTTTTCTGGATGTGTCTGTGTTGTCCTTCGACGATTCTTTAAAAGGCTATACAAAGAAAGAGATACGTTTTAATCGGGGTGATTATTATTATTTCTTTAATGGGCTGTCGGACTTTATCAGTTGCTGATCGAAATCTTTTGAATATGCGCTTAACCCTCGGGCTACCAAGGGGGGGTGGTTGCCACCCCCTAGGTTTTTTCATTTCAAACTTTTTCCGTATGGAATAAAAATTTGACCTTTTAGGTAGCTGTAGGGGGTTCATTTACACACGTTTTGAGGTAAAATGTGAGATGATATCTCACACCGTTCAAAAGTTATAGCCAATATACCCGAGGCACCAGAGGGGTGGATACCACCCCCTAGATTTTTGACTATATCTTATCCGTCATTTAATATTAAGAGACATAAATTTTACCATTCTATAGAGGGAATGTGGGGCTACATTTCTATGGTCACTGAGTTGACCTGAGACAACCGGAAGTGCTCAAAATAAATAATAATACGCGTAATATGTGTGAAAAATGGCTGAATGGAAGGACTCCCCCTTAGTTTTTTGTCTGTAGCATATTCATTTGTCTTCCTGGAAGCGAAACAAAGATACCATTCTTTAGAGGGAATGTAGGGCTTCATTTGCATACCTACATCGTTGTCTTTTGAATACCGGAAGTGATCAAAATAAATAATAATACGCGTAATCTGTGTGAAAATGGCTGAATACAGCATTACAACGTAAACCGATATATATGTGTAGATATATATATATGGATGCACATTTATACTATATAAACATGTGTAGGGGTGATTTTGTGTATCTTTTATACATAGATTAGTTTCAAAACACACATAATCTTATATTTGTTTATCCAAAAAGTACAAAATGTACGCAATAATATAAAATATTGCTAATTAATGGGTTCCATTGTTAAAAGTGATGTAATTTCGAGGTGCATTCACATAATGTACAACTAAATATACCATTCTGTGCAGAAATGAATGCTGAATCCAATGCTATATTACAAGTTATGATATGTGAAACCAAACACGAAATCCAGGGGGGTGGTAACCACCCCCTTGGTAGTCCGTGTTACAAAAAAAGCTTGGTAGCCCTAGGGTTAATTCAGTTCGTTCTGTTAATTCTTTGATGTGATTCTGTTCTCTTTCAACTTACAAATGCCTATCCATGGCCTCTTGTCCTCTCTTTGTCCTCTTGTCCTCTCTTTGTCCTCTTGTCCTCTCTTTGTCCTCCTGTCCTCTCTTTGTCCTCCTGTCCTCTCTTTGTCCTCCTGTCCCCTTTAGACCCGAGTTCTCCAATGTATTATGAAATACGTTGCGATTTCACTCGAAACTATACCATCAATACTATGAAGCCGCCATAGAAGTTTTTAGATTAGATTATGTGAGTTTATTCCGAGAATAAATGTATGGGATGGGAGCCTAAGCTATAATAGGCTGCAGCAAGTTCTGTCGTCTTGTATTAACTATTAAATACAAGTTATTATTATTATTATTATTATTACTTCGATGTTTTATCATTATCATTATATACCTAACTGTTGTCCCATTGTGCGTTTGCAAATGGTGTATTAAAGACTTACTTACTTACTTACTTACTTACTTACTTACTTACTTACTTACTTATAAGTTACCTATATGTAGCGTATTTGGTTATGGTTATGGTTGGTTATACAGACTTACTTACTTGCTCATATGTTTTGCAGGCAAACATGAAGAGATGGCGGTTGATCCATTTCCGGAAGTCCTCGATCGGCGTCATTCGTCCTCTCCGACGTCCTCCTCTTCCCATCGCCACTCCACCCTCTCCCCTCCCTCCTCCGTCCCTCCGTCACCCACCTTCTACCGCTGCTCTCCGCCCTTCCTCACGCCCGTCTCACCCCAACCCCTCCAACCCATCCCCGTCCCCGTCACGGAACTCTCCGACGCCCCAACGGACCGACCCCAGAGGGTCAGTCGCACAACCGCCGACTCCACCCCGCATTCCAACGGCATCGATGGGGCAGAAGCCACCGGAAGACCTCCGTTTGGGTGCTGTGACCCTGTTGACCCCAGCGCCGCCCTCAGTCGACCGGAAGAAGCGACACGAAACGGAGCAGCGACGTCATCTAGCGACGTGCATCGAAACTATCACCGGAAGTCGGCGAATAGACTGAACGGAAGTGATGAGAATAGCAGCAAAGTTCCACAGAAAAAGAAAGGTAGGGCAACTGTGTATTTATCGAGTAAAAAGAAAAAAAGTAGGGACTTTAGAATTTATTTCTCTTGAAGCGGGACTCAGTGGCGTAACGAAGGGTTTCAGCTCCCAGGTGCAAGAGTTGATGACCGCAATAGAGGTCTGCGGGTAGAGCATTTTGCTACCCGACCCGTACCCGTAACACAGAACCGTTACCCGTACCGTACCCGACCCGTAATCAAAATTACTACCCGACCCGACCCGTACCCGCGGGTATACCCGTACCCGTAAAGTACCCGTCACGTCATTAGCACGCCTTCTCATAGTCCCTGACCCTACCAGGCCTATAGGCTTACAACTCTGCATGTAGCAATAAATAGGCTGATGTTGATGATAGATGATGATGATGATGACTTATTCTATGTTAACCTGAAAACTGTTCTTTTTGGCCGTGCTGGAGTCGGGAGCACCTCTGAGTAGTTACCTTGAAGAGGTGCTATATAAATATCCTGAATGAATGAATGAATGTAGTAGTAGTAGTAAACACTAAATACTGACCTACTACAGTACTGTAAGCGAAGCAGAGTTGGTGAACTGGTTGCATGTGTATTCATAGGTCGTCGGCCTACGAAGGACGGTTCAACCGCTGGTCCAGTCAAGCACCACCGTCGCTCGAATGGCTCCACCCCCTACTTATGGCAGTTCCTGCTCCAACTGCTTCACGACTCTGAGTCCAGTCCACGGTACATCAAGTGGACCAACAAGGAAACGGGCGTCTTCAAACTCGTAGACACAAAGGCCGTCTCACGTCTTTGGGGCCAACACAAAAACAGACCCGCAATGAATTACGAAACAATGGGAAGGGCGCTCAGGTAAGGCTCCTACTCCACTGTCCATACTCCCGTATAGGAAGCATTTTCAATTCAATTTATTTCCTGAAACAACATATTATACAATTATGGCAGTGAATGTAGCAATTTGCATTGATATTGGCTGACAAAGGGAGACCCAGAAAGGATGAAGAATCCCGCTAATAGGGCCCACATTTATTTTGTAGTCAACTACCCCAAAGCCATTCACCAACTCACCACAACCACAGTCCATTGAGATGGGGCCATTTGAGATATCCACTAACTCACGCCCAAATAACCCTAACCGAACTTTATGAGATATCTTCCGATTATCTGCAGGTATTGCCCAACTCACGCCCAAATAAACGTAAATCGAACCTAATAATTAGAGTCTAGATATTCTCGATTATCTACAGGTATTACGCCAACTCGCCAAACACCAGTGGCTCATCCCACACCCATTTATTTTACCTGCTTCTATCTTTCTGCAAGTATCCACCAACTCATCCAGGCAACCAATCTCAAACGCTATATTCTATTGCATTTCTCTTTAACTATTTCTGCAGTTACCTACCAACTTGTCCCAAATCACCTGAACCCCTAACCCCAGGCAAATCCAATTTTATTGAATTGAAGCCACTCCATTGATTATCTTGTATGTATGTATATCCATTTATTTCTATCAAACAAAAACACTGTAGGTATATAGGAATATTAACAAATAAGCTTATGTCGATAGTTTGGTTAATATTGATAGTTGCCAAATCGATAACTCAGAAGAAACCACATGGACCCCACTAGAATTGCCTACTTACAAATTAACGTTGTATGCCATACAAGTAGCAGCATCATTAGTTAGTTTTAAAAATATAATTATAAGTCATCATGTGGTCAATTGATAATATAATAGGCGACCTGTCGTAATTCTTTCTACAGGTACTACTACACCAGCGGAGTTCTGAACAAGGTCGATGGACAGCGGCTCGTCTACCAGTTCGCCTCCCTCCCTAAGACCCAGGACCCACCCCCAAAACCCACAGTACCCAGCATCAACGACTCCAATCCCTTCAATGTAACGTCAACGTAACAACCACCACCACAGACCCTCGAACATCAGACAAAAACTACTGCAATCCTATCCTCTCGACGATTATATCTAGACGTGCGACAAGCCTTTGACAACGTTGCACAGACGTCGATATTCCTGTCACACCATTAAACATTCTTGAGCAGTTCTCTTGCGCGAGTACAGTTCCGCAAACAAAGCAGTCCTTTCGACGATTATACAGAGACGTCCGCCAAGCCTTTGCCAACGTTGCGCAATAAAAAAAACCTGCGTTAACCCGGTCATGTGGTTGTAAACGTGATACGCCAGTAAACCTTTTTAGAGCCTTAGACATGCAGACTACTATATTCATCTACTATAAAACGAACGGCAAAGGTTGTTTCGCGCTATCTGTTTGTTTTTGTATGGCAGATTTGCTACAATAATTCAGGTTCATAGGGTCGTTTAGGTTCACAAGATATTCGCCAACACCGGATGCGAATAAACATTGGCGTATTTTTGCTGCGAGCGCACCTGTGGATGCTCTTCACTGCCCAGGTGCTACATACTAAGAGAACAGATGTATGATTTTTGCTAAATTAACACGTGCAGAACTGTAGGTGCTAAATGTTAAACAGAATCTATTTTTGTGTGTCTTGTATCACTGTATAGCTTTACAGGGCTTGTAACCGATATTTTTAAACGGCTTCGAACATTACAATGGGTTCTAACGATCATGATAGGTGTTGGGAGCAATTGCGTGGAACTCTCCGAGCAGTTTGATAGGTGATTTGTACATTATGACAGGTTTTCGAGGGCGAAGTTTGAGGGTTTGAGGGGTTTCTTTGAGGCAGTCGACCTCCTGGTATTGCGGGCGGAAAAGTGCCTTATACTTTAACATCTGTGTCTTAGAATAAGATTAGTCGTAGGCATGTATACGTTTAGCAAATTATGTTGAACATCTTTGAACATAAGCCTGTTGTTGAGCACCGCTGAACATAGGTCTGTGTTAAACACAGCTGAACATAGGCCTGTGTTGAGCACCGCTGAACATAGGCCTTTGTTGAACACAGCTGAACATAGGCCTGTGTTGAAAACCACTGAACATAGGTCTGTGTTAAACACAGCTGAACATAGGCCTGTGTTGAGCACCGCTGAACATAGGCCTTTGTTGAACACAGCTGAACATAGGCCTGTGTTAAACACAGCTGAACACAGGCCTGTGTTAAACACAGCTGAACACAGGCCTGTGTTAAACACAGCTGAACATAGGCGTGTGTTAAACAAAACCTTAAATAGGCCTTTTCTTATGTATGGTTGAACATGCTATGTCTTCTTTTCCTGTGATGGGCTCTGGTCCGTAAGGGACTAACCTTAACTAGACCTATTGCTTAATCTATGGAATCGGAAGCCTGCATGTTCCAAAACCTCCCTTCTCCCCGATTTAGGAAAACTTAGAGGGGCTAATGTGGCTTTTGTGAATTGTGGACTTCGGTCATAGAGAAATCATGATGGGGACCTCAGAGGCATAGCCAGGAAATAATTTTGTGGGGGTTTGTAGTTTTTCCATTGGACATGATCGTATTTTGCTACAGTTTTAATTTTTAACAACAGTAATGCATTTATTGTGGGGGGGATGAACCCGTAAGATCTCTCTAAATGTGCCCATGGGGGAACCTACTCCCTTACCTGAGAGTTTCGAAGAGACAAAATAGGCCTACATAATATAAACATATAAAGCTGAGGCCTACCAGTGTCGTCGAAACGGGTCTGAGAATGGGGGTGGGGTAAAGGTGAACCCAGGAGTTTGAATAATAGATCTGAACTCATGTAAGGAAGTCTGTTGCATTATGCTTGCTAAAATTTGACCCACCCTTTGTTCCTAACGGCTTACGTCCTGTATGCCTTTTGGTGATGACTTGTAAGTCGGGCACCCAAAACATACACCCCTTTACTTACCAGCAAACCGCCCAGGCTTGCAGCCCATCAGGGAAAATCACGCACCGAATTTTTATCTCTAGCGTTGGACGTGTGGGAGAACCAGGGCTGTTAAAGGCTTGGTTTTTGGTTTTTTTTTTTTTGGTTTTAAAAAAAAAACAAAAAACCCCAAAACCGCAAATTTTGGTTTTTTGGTTTTTTACAAATTTTAAAATTATAAATGCCAAAAATGTCGTGTCTTCAACTCTCTTGGCAATTGTTTTATGGTCTTTGTTAACTTCGTTTATGACATTCTACGGTTCTAGTTAATTTCATTTATATGCAGCTGATTAATTTGAACGGTATTATACCATTTTTATGAGTTTTATGATCCGAAATAGGAAAATCTCAAAACCAAAAAACCAAATAAAACCAAAAAACCAAATAAAACCAAAAAACCAACTTTTCATTTTGAAAAAGTTTGGTTTTTTGCACCTCTGGGGAAAACGTAGGTCCAGTGCTTGCTTGCTGGTACAATTCTTTTGAGCGGGGCGTATGTCAATATCTACAGATGTATCTATCATGTAACGCTTGTAACGGAAGACTAAATCACCTGCGTAACATTATTAGTAGACTGAGTAGAGTATGTTTACGCGACGATAGTTCAGTTTTATTCCCCATGTGTTTAACTTGTGTTTGTTCGGTTTTATACATGTCTAATAAGCGAGTTCAGTTTTAGCTCCGGAACGGATTCTCGTAGTAGGCCTAAACAGTAACGGAAACTGTCATCTAAACAGAACGTAAACACCAGCAAGGCAAACAGATAATTTTAATTAAAACTAGGGGTTGGTATATATATAGTCGGCTTATTTCGATTATGATCAATCTGCTAAAACGAAGGTCGCGGTGAAGTTGACGAGGAATATGCCATAGAACGAGAATTCGTGACTCGAGGCTCTAATATTCGTGAATATTAGGGCATTTTAAATATTCGCAAATATTCGTTGATGACATCATTGTTTCCGTTTTGTTTGCGAACTAATTTAAGACTACTAATTTTAGAATATGTGCAATTGTATTGCGATGCTTTGCTAAGTGAAGTTATAACTGATATAAGATGAGTAACTGTAACATATAGGCTAACTGTTCTTGTTCTAATGCCTAGAGTTTGGCACTGAATTTGGTACAATTAATCCCGAATTTTGAAGAATTAAGAACGACAAGAAATTTACAAAAATGCAGCCTAATATTCTTTGGTTAGATTCAAAATTCGCCAATGTCTACAAATCCTAATATTCGTAATTTAGGCATACTCGTTCTATGGTCTATACCGCCATTGTTGACCTATTGACGCTTTACAAAACCTATCGTCTGTGCACGCGTAGGCCTAGCACGGGCAATACATGTAGGCCTAGTAAAGTTGAACTCGCTTGTTAGCGCCTTTTGACGTAGGCCAGCATTTCTAAACAATATTTACTTTATCATTCCGTAATTCATTGTTTTGTGGAAACCTGTATAGTATTTGTCATGGAGATTTTTTTACAATTACCCAGTAATGGTTGTCCAGTACCTAAGGTTGTCCTCATCTCGGATTGATTTTGTGATGCGCCTCATACATGTACGAAAAGACTTTTCCTTTACGTGGCCTTCAACGAGTTTTACGAGAGTGAATTGTAAAAAATGAGCGAGTAACCTACTCTGCATTTACTTATAAAACATTCTTGTCTTGTTTAAATGTTTGTGAATCAATCAAATAACCAGCATGGCGCATATGAACACTTTAACAAGCTCTATTGGTTTCCCACAATGTGCGACCGTACGTACGGAACGTAGGCCTACGTTATTTTCTTCTATAACGTACAGTACGCGTACGTTAACATCAATTTATTCTCTCTTGTGCATCACTCGTCTGTTCAGTATTGGACACGGTGTCACTGGAATCACTGCTACTATCAGCGCAACCACACTCATAATTCCACTCAACAACTGTCTAGTGGTAATCCACATCATTTATTTTGTCCAAAAGACGATCATTTGCATGGATGTAGGCCCTACACTTATTTTCCATAAATGTATTTTGTTCATTCTGCAAGAGTGCAACTGCAATTACATTTTTAACGTAGGCCTACGCGTACGGACCGTATGGTACGCGTACGTTATTCTTTTCGATAACGTACGCGTACGGTCAGGGCTGCCGACAGAAATTCCGGGCCCCTAGGCAGAGCAGTCACGGGCCCCTAACTATCCTTAGACGTTATGAGAAAATTTTTCAAAAACAAACTGAAATTATAATAGTGCGGGTACAACCCTACAAAATTATATTTATATATGCAACTATTGTAGTTGAGTGTCTGTAATATTATATTTTAAAAGGCATAAATCATAAACTTTGTATAACTGATTATAATATTTTTCATAAGTTGATTGCTGGGCCCAGCCCGGGCCCCTAAAAGTCGCCGGGCCCCTGGGCTTTTGCCCCCCTCTCGGCGGGCCTGCGTACGGTACACGTAGGTTATTCTTTTCGATAACGTACGTACACTACGCGTACGTTATTCCGGTAGTGAGCAACGTACGGTCGCACACTGGTTTCCCAGTCACTTTAAGTAAACGCTCGTCGTTAAATTGTTAAAGAACAAAATATGTTTTGGTCCTACAACCGGATCTTCGAATATGCTCCATGGACTAAAACTAAATCATGAAAGACAGACTTTACATAGCCTAGTTATGACAGAAGTAATTATCACAGTCATTACATACAATTATTTTATTATCACACAGACTAAACGGGTATTTAAGTTTTAAACTAAGTTTAAAATTGAAATTGACGAAAACGGACGCCATATTCGTCCAACTTGCAAACAAGGATTCTACATAATTGGCTTTTGAAAATTCACACGAGACTGTGCAGCGCTGTACAGACTTAATAAAGATACAAAATTGACAGACTGCGTGACAAATAGACCTCAGGCACAACAACTAAACCGATTGATCAGTTATTATTCCAAAAGCAGTTACTTTCAGAAGAAAGTAATTGGTAACTGTTTGTTTTCTTATCTCTATGTCCAGTGCCTTCATTCACAATCATAATAACTTATTATGAGATTATATTTTGCTTTTATATGCTTTTGTATCAACATGTCCTAACTATTGTCCGAGCGCTTCTGTGAGACTCTTAAGTGGCGCTATATAAATGTCTTGTTACATTACATTATTCTAAACCATTACGCTATATTCGCAACAGTGTAAGCTACATGTATGACCAGCTTTATTCATATTTTGCATTTTGCCGAGAATAATATGTCGCCAGTGTTTAGTAGTACGGACAGTTTCAAGCATAGTTGTTTCAATCGTGATTTACTTATACATGTATTTTTAAATATAAATAAAATTATATACCGTGCATGTATCGTTATGTGGTCTTGTTCTACTGAAGAATTTAAACTGGTTTACATTAGAAAGCAAAAACAATATTTAATTAATTACAACAGAATTTTACCATACAACAGAAGGAAACGTCTTTGCACTAAACTAATGCAAAATAATCTTTCAATGCAAATGCCAAACACTTATTGTAGGCCTCTACATCCACAAAACGAAGTGAGACAACTGTTAACTTGATTTTAAATATTGCAGCATTGAGACATTATTTAATCTTTGTTTTTAACTCATTCATTCATTCATTCTGAGAATTTATATAGCGCCTCTTCAAGAGACCTACTCAGAGATGCTCTCCGTGCCAGCCTGTTATGATGTTAAGTGTCATTATGAATGAAAATATTACATCAGTTAGCAAAATTATGTTAATAATTTTACTTCCAGTAACTATTACAATTCTGTAATTGTCTGATCACAGCAACTTTTTACGTTAAGGGGTGGTATAAAATCTTTAATAGATGTCCAAGTGAGAAATCAGTGAAGCAAACAAGCCTGTGCGATAATTAATCTACTGGCTAGCATGCTGGACTGTCAACGGAGAGGTTGGGGGTTCAAAACCTTGTCATAGCAGAAATTTGTTTATAGATTTCTGCTCCACTTATGCCCCAAGCCAACTTAGCTATAATGAGTACACTGACCATACACTTGCTGGGAGGATAGGATGATGATGAGAAGACTGGCCACCGGCCCTCATATGCTGAGTCCAAGAAAACTGAAGTTGCCAACACTTCATACCAATGAATGATTCTCTGGCTAGCTTAAGCGACTACTGTTCTTTAGTAAGCTGCTCGGCTTTATAAATTGTCACATGATAACAGTACAATTCGCAATTGTCTGATAACATCAAGTTCCTATGTTAAGGGCTGGTATAAAATCTTTTATACAACTGTTAGCTGATGTCCAGTTAAAAACAACAGTGGAGCAAACAGGTACAATGTGACCTCGTTAAAATGAAATCGTTTGGTGACATGTCTCATTATAGTGAGTAAGCCAGATCATGTGTAAAAAGGGAAATGCTGAACAATTCAGTATTTAGCACTACACTGCAGTTCTTCTATGTGCTTTAGCCAGTAGGTAGCCTGTAAACGAGGCCACACTGTATTCTCAAACAAAATCATGCTATATACATGAACCAACACAGTGAAACCACCCATGACTCTGTCATAATCAATCAAAAACTCTTAACTAAATACATCTATGAACCAAATTTGTTTTGGTTTGGAAAACAAGATTGAATTTAAACATGCAAACAGCTAACTAATGGGTCCTTTGCAAAATTAATAAGATTTAAAATTTATTTCCAAAACTAAAAATCGATAAATTTCCACATTTGACTTTCAAGAACTGAACATAAGACTAGACTTGAAACATGTTTTAAAACTAACTTTCAGTTGCACCATTGCAACAACAAAAACAATATATATGTATCCTCCATCATGCCGATGGCATACATTGACAACACAATCATGACTGCTTTACATTTTCACACTGGTTCAGCCAATTAATTCTGATACACCAGCATTTTAACCATCAAAAACCTTAACTTGAAAGCATTTTCTTCAGATAGATTTATCACTAATTCAAACCACATCTCCAAAAAAACTTCCAATCAATATGACTGCAACTTAGGCGATGACCTAATAATTCCTCTATCATTTCGGAAAACTCACAACCCTATGCATTCCTGGCTTTGGCAGCTCATGGAGTCCCAACAGTTTCATGACTAATGCACCTCGTCCCCTTGGCACCAAGCCTGGCACAGCAGGCATTGCGGAACCTTCCTGTATGCCTTCATCTGAAGCCGAGGATGAAGTGCATCCATCAGACCTGTTCTTTGAAACACGAAAATCTTCATAACCCCCGTGGTGTTTACTCGCGACATCTGGTTCACCTCTTCCATCGTCTCTTGCCATGTGCGCCAACATTTTGCTGCACTTTGCATCACTTTCTGGCGTTGTGCTATCATCGCTGGAAGTGGTAAAACCATCTATCGTACATCGACCGATGTAAAACGTTGGTTCGCTCGAAGACGGAATTATGGAGACATCATCGAACACCGGAACGCGACGAGAACGGGATTTAAAACGAGCGGCGTGCTCTGCCATGCCGATCGGGTCTTCCGAGTCAAAATCCGAGAGTTTACCTGCGACAGTTTTCGCCTTTTTCTGCAACTGTTTCTTATCTAATTGTGTTGACTCGCTCCCAGCTGCAACCAGAATGAAGTCATCACTTTTTGGTGCAGTGGCCGCCTTAATTTTAACGACATCGTCAAGTGTTAATAATTCATATGTTGACTCATCGAGGTCATGACCTTTGACGTCGTTCTGACCCTCGTCCTTTGGGTGCACACCACTGGCATTCTTTGTAGACTCCTCCTTCGAGTCATAATCGCAGGTCCTCTTCCAATCCGATGAATGCAGTCTGATGTTTTCTAAACGCACACAAAAAGCAGTATCTGTCAGAGACATAAAGTTGGAACACAAAGCGGGCTACCAATTTTTACAGCCTAATTAAATACATTCTTATTAATTATATTTATTATTATTATTTTTTGCCCTCAGGTACTTCAGGCCCCAGGGTCTTAAGAGATTATATCGAGTGGTACACCTGGGACGGCTACTCATCCATATCACTTAAAAGTCATGGCGTTGAAGCGTTTTATAGCAACGGAGAGACGCTAAAATAGGAAGCTGGATTCTACAATCTACAGGATTCACTCGAGACTTGTGTGAGGTGGCGGCCTAAGTCTGAGATAGAAGCGAGGTCTGTGTCATTAACAGGACCCATTGTTTCCATAGCCAGTGGCATGAAAAAGTGTGTGTCCATAAATGCAATTATTATTATTGTTTAAAATCATTATTAGTTTTGTTCATTATGTCCAGGATGAAATCCACAGCGTGTGTACATATATATATATACATAAGTATAATAGTATATGCATACACAAGTATATACATAGATACATAAATAAATAGATAGACAGACATATACAACATACATAAGTAAATACATACATGCATACAGGCATACATACACATATAAATGTACATTCCTTACCTTTGTGGACTTCCTGCCTCCTATCCTCAAAGGAAGATGCTATGAATTTATCAACTGTAGCCATACAACCGATCGCTCTGTGGTCATCTGGTTCCCTGCTGTACAGCTCCTCCATTCTGCTTCGACTCGCATCGGCGTTCCACTGAATATTCTTGAACTCCGTTGGTAGCATGTGACTCCGATTCTGTGAAATATCAGTAAACTTCACTTACCATGGCACAGGCAAGGTCGTCGCCTATCTACGTCGAACACTAATTTTCATCTCTAGAAAATGAGCACTAACTACCCAAAATCATCGAGAAGTGGTTTCTGATATAACTCTCAAAGACAGTGCTATATAATGACTCTGGTGTATGCATATAACTCTTTGACCATAAGGTCGATGATTTGGCATTTTGAAAAAAGGCACTATAGAAGTCATTAGATTAACAAACAACAATAACAATCTTCGTTTATTATTTCAAACTGACACACTGCAGTATGATTACAATTCATAGTATGAACGTATGATCACAAGTTACTACAGGAGTCGAATTTAACTGTTTTGGCAGCCATGAAAGGTGCCCATCACGTCCTACTGCTCATTTTACAAATTCCATCTGGCGAATGAAAGGCTGAGTCGACCTTTGGGAGGGTAGCGGGATGCAACCTCATGTCCGTGCTGATCTTCTGCTCTTCGTGCCAGAGTTTTACCATTACCATAAATTCCCCTCCTCTAATTTCACTTAACTCAGTTGATGAATTCCCTAAGTATTACCCTGCAGAAACACTCATCACTATTATTAGTAGTAGACATAGCAGCAGTATTAATTTACATCATGCTGGAGTCCAATGCACAAGGCATCAACCAACGGCGCATGAAAACCAAGGCATAAGACAGACAGAGGCAGACTTTATTATTATTATTATTATTATTATTATTGACTCCAAGATAAGAAATCCAAACAGTCATTACTTGCAAATGCGACAGATGGCTTTCAGATGCATCTCTCAACACTCCAAGGTAGATATCGACACCGTTTACAAAATCGGCCAGCATCTTTTCGATCTGTCGTAACCTCAGCTCACGAAGATAGCGAACGTTGAATGCAGCTGCCTGTAAAACGTTATCTGTAGCCGGGCGAATATTCCAAACACTTGGGTTGCACTGACAGTGGACATAAAACAACAGTATTTTGCATAAGACTGAAAATAACCTGAAACTGATAACAGTTAAATAAGCATCAAATAAAATCATTAGTATCAAATGCAGATATATTGTTGGTTAGACTTTGATGTGTGTTGTAGCTTGCCAATGGTGACTTTTCGAGCTGTCCAAGTTTTGTGTGATTGATAATGTTCTAAATAAAAAGATTTTAACACCTCTTTGGCTAGAGTAGACTGCTTTTGCAAGTTAAAACATCTAATTAAAACTGAAATATTACAAAGATTAAAATATTTTGTTACTAAAGCCTAGTGAAAAACAATAAGTGTCAAAATTACAAAAGAGTTAGAATTGGAGAAAAAGCCAATGTCTCTAGAACATTACTGAAAGTATCAATAATGAGGCAATGGTGGGTCATAGTAGCCAAATGATATGAGTGTAATGCGGAGTTCAAATCTCCCCAGAGACAGTGGCTGTGTAGGGAACTTGAGCAAATCCTTCACACACAGTTGCTCAACACCACCAAATGCTTATTAATTAAACTAAATTGGCACCTTATCCAAGCTTTTAGCAACCTTAATGCCATAACTCTGACTGTAAACGTACTTGAAACCTTGTTAAACTAAGAATCAGTTTTCACTGTAACAAGTTTCATCTGTGACAACTTGGTTATTCATTATCATAAACGAATATTGAATTGAATTGAATGCTCTATCATATGTTTGTGTGTGCATTTCTGAACTTTTGAAGGAGGCCATTATCAAATACAGCTGTATAATAAAAAGCATCATCAATTTGATCACCTTGAAACTGTTAGCCAGAGCCTTCTGTGTGTAAATCAGTTCATCCGGTAGATTGAGGTTCTTCATGATACAGACGACAAGAGAGTCGACTGACTTTGGAAGACGGCCGTAGCTCTTCTGGTAGAGAATGATGCTCGCAACCTGAGTATCGAATATGTTGATGAAACCGATGCCGTAACGATGGAAGAGAAGATCAGATATGGAACGACAGTCATGCACCACCTGTTGGAACGGCACAGAAAGCAACAATTTATGTATGAATGCATTCAAGTATGTATATATGTACACTGTATGTATGTATCTGAGAGTGGTTTAAACACTATGTATCTAAGCATGGTGTAAACAGTAAAAACTATGTATCTGAGCATGGTGTAAACTGTAAACACTGTATCTGGCATGGTGTAAACTGCAAACTCTATGTATCTGTGCAGGGAACTGCAAACTGTTATCAGCTCATAAAGACAACTCAGTGCTTATCAATCTTTTCTAACTATGGAATCCTTTTGATCTGAATTTTGTTATGGCACCCAGACCTTAACTGACCATATTCGGGTAAACGCAGCGTTTGCTTGCAAAGTAGACCAATACAGGTTTAATTAATAACAGTGATCAGGTTATATACAGTTTTAATCCATACAAATTAGATTATAAATCATTTTAAATAAAATTTTACCACGGAACCTTGTCTTCACCTCGTAGTCTGATTTCTAATGCAGCAACACTTTCAAACAACACCTTTATCCAATTTCCTCATGGAACCCTTGTCTTCCCCTCATGGAACCCTATGGTTCTGCAGAACACACGTTGGGAAACCCTGTCATAGAGTAATCATCTCAGTCTCAAATGAGCTGTGAACAGGCCGGTGGGATCATGTGATTTTTGCGGAAGCCTCGTTCCTGTTTTGGCTGGCGGTCATGTTGGTATCAGATTGACGAATGATTGCGCATCGATATCTATATTTAGACGTGCATATCATGTACTATCTGTTTTCTGCTCTATTATCGGCTATCATCGGCTGCTTCGACGTCACTGGGCAGCTCAACACAGGAAGCTCTGTCTAGTTATATATAAGAGGTCACTGGCTGTGAACCCACACCCGACATGTTACAAGTCCATGCTCAACCAATTAGCCACCAGCCTACTGAGCCTAGCAACAAAGACAATGTTAACAAGCAAAAAGAGTCACCTTTTATAAAATGAAAGATATTTACCTTTAGAATGTTTTCGTTTTCAAAGACAGACTTGAGAACGCCTATTAGAGTTTCTTCCCCAAAAGAAAGAATGTCAAACAAGAACACATGCTGCTTTGTACTGATCTGTCCAAACACAACAAATATCCAAGAATACAGTCAGAACGGACAAAAACAACAATCTTGTAGGGCTGTCAAAATGTTAGAAAAACGTGGCCCGGGTACCCGAGCTCATTTTCAACGGGGGCCCGAAGGCCCGTCAGTGGTAAAACATTTGAGGAAAGCCAAAAATAGTTGAGTCACAGTGTAACGAAGTTACAAAATTTGATTTAATTAATTACATAGAAAGACCTGTGGCGTGTGTCTAACGGCGCTTTTCGGTACTAATACCTCGATCAGTCCCGGGCTTGACCCTACGAACGGGGGCCCGGGTGTGCGGGGGCCCGTTGACAGCCCTCTACACCACTGTAGCTGGCCAACACATCTTCAAATCCACAGTGTTTTAGGCGACAGAAAGTCTGTATTTAAGCTTTTAAAATTTACTTAAAATAATATGCTGATTCGGACGGGTTTTCGGGCCTTGATTTAAGGGCCCGGGCCGGGCCCTTCGAATGGGGGCCCGGAGGCCCGGGGGCCCGTTGACAGCCCTACAATCTTGATAAGTTTAATAATCTTACAACTATAGCAATTAGCTAACCTATGATACTGCTGCGGCCATTAGTCGAGGTTTGCTACTAAGCAAAATCATTGTGCAAGCCAATATCTGTCTTATTCTTCAGCTAAGCGCAGCCATGTTAATGATATAATGTCAAGCTGTTCTGTCCTAAGCTTTCCTCCATGCCGACTTAAGACTGTATTTCACTGTTGTCAGACCTTCTCCACGACTCAACCTACAGTGGTCCTAGGATGATTACGTTGTCGTTTCTAGTCCTCTAGGGGCTTGGTCATTGCAGTCCACAGAGCTCTCTGATGGTTCTCAGCTTTTCAAGTCCGTGTGATGTGCCAGAAAAAGCTCAGCCTGCAGTTCCAGACTATTGCAGAGACTAGTTCTGTCTCAGCCACAGTCTATGTTTGGTGAAGATCTGAAAGATCCTTTCAACCAGGATGAGCCTACCTGAAAGAATCCAACAGATCTTAACCAGTGTGAATTGTATCGAAAGTTACCTTAACTTTGGATACACGATATCCGATTGGTTAGAATGTTGCAAGTCCTTTGTTTAGTACGTCCTTTGTTCAGCATCATCTATTGAAGAGTAGCCATTAGATAGCGGCACTTAATAAATGGTAATAATAATAATAATAATCGCACATACCATGATCCAACACAGTTGTCCGTTTCTGCCGAGGTTGGCTCCTTCCATTGCAACTCCAATAACCGTTGTCGAGCTAATCTTGTTCATCGCCAGATAGAATTCATCCGATACCTCCTCCAGCAACACGTAGTCAGAAGCCCCAATCTGACCTTCACCAAGGCACTGGCTTCCTGTTTCACCATACTGAGATGGAATGCCACCAAGAAGAGCCTGCTCTGTAGAATTAATTTCAACCGTAGGTCTGTTTGGGACTGAAACTAAAACCAATCAAAATAAAAACAAATGCTTGAAATGCATCCATAAGCAAGAGTCACTAGAAAAACTATGAAGAGATGACATACAGAGGAAAGTAAACATGCTTATACTGGTACACAAACACGCTGATTCGTACACATATCGCTTCATACATAAACCAATATGTAAAATACATTGATTCATACATTTATCAATATATACATATATGAATTCACACATCATTAATTACACATACAGCATTTCATAAGCATATCATATGCTTATCATTTCATATGCAAGCCCCCCTCTGCTGTTTCTCGTCTTCTCCGCTCTCTAGAGAGTCTAGACCGTCTTGATCTCTTTGTCCCTCGGGCAAGGACTGCTATGGCCCAACATCGTGCCTTTGCGAGTGTAGGTCCTTATTCTTGATATGACCTTACCCCTTTATACACTCTAAGATTTTGGCTGGGGTCTGTCTCTCATCTGCCCGTTGCCTAAAGACTATTCCCTTTGGCGTTCACGCTCAGAGAACCTCTGAATAGCTTGTACTGTAAGAGGCGCTTTAAAAATTTTCAAAAACAATACAATATCACTTCATACACACAATTACACATCAAATAATAAATGCATCGACAGTTCGACACATACACTGTCTCAAACATACATCAATTCATACTTGCACAGATTCACACAGTTATTCACACAGTCTATATGTTGGTTCGTAGGTAAAATGTGTTTACTGATATTTTAATTTAAAGTACATATTTCCAGCTATAGACTTAATATTTGCAATATACGCAAAAAAACAGAAAGATACCAACTAACCAGAAGTAGTTGGTTTAGTTTCCTCGATTTTCACAGACAATTTCCCTGATGCTACAGGGATCGTATCTTGTAGACTTTGAGCTGATGGTTCTTCCTTCAACTTATCAGTCTCAACTGCTTTGGTGGCTACCTGTGGCTGGACATTACCTGCCAAGGCCCTGCACAAACAGAAAGCTACCCTGCATTACGATTTAAGCCTAAATGCAACTGAAGAGCTACAACACCAAACAGTGCAGTCAAAATAGGTAATTAAGTAGTAACAGTTATGACAAAGCTAAAGACCTCAGCTGCCTCTCTTTGTCCTATTCAATCTCTGGATCATCTCGATCCTTTTGTTCCTCGGGTTTATAGGACTGCCATGGCTCAATCCCAAGCTTTTGGCTGCACTGGTCCCTCACTGTGGAATGACATCCCGCCCTCATTCGTCTACAATTCTGACTGGACATAACCAAATCTGGTTTTGCCGATCATCTTGGAGCTTAAAGGCAGAAAGCAGTCAAGTTTTCAACAGATGTTACTGTTTAAGTCATTAGTTTTACTGTAACAGGCACCACAGAAATTTATCAATACAATAGTAGAATACAATACACTTACAATAGCCCAATCAAACCTTACCTCTTCTTTTTCGTTTTTGGCTCGCTCAGTATTGTCACTGAAGAAACAAAATACACAAAAAATAATTTATAATATTTAATCAATTTTACTAATCAAATAGACAATTAATAAATAAAACTATTTTACTTTATAGCCTTTTAAGAAATCTGATGAATCCCAACATTCAATATTTATAGCATCCTGTTTTTCAAACTGTTTTAAACTAGCTTTTCAACTACAAAGTTCAGGTGCAATACTTATTAGCAAACATATTTGTATATCCCCCGACATAAGACATTTACCCACCAATTTACATTCTAATTCTATCTTAAAGCATACAAATTTAGATCCTTAGGACAGCCATGTTCTCAGTTCCTATGTTTAGTGAGGTGCATAAAAGGCATTTATACATAACTGTTCTGACAGAGTTATACGTATCAGAACAGTCATACAGAACATGTATATACCGGTACATACACATATTACCCTAACATATTTAAAAGTAAACCAGTAATAGCAAAACGCAAAACATTTCCTCTGATGATCAATATCTTTCATTCCACAAGTGTAGGATTTTATTCAAATGTTTAATTAAAATGTTGCCCTTTGGTAGCAAATCCACAGACTTACAATTAACACATTTAGTGGTAAATGCCTGGCATTCGGCAGATTACTTACAGTTCTTGATTTCATTCTTCATAAAATTGATGATGTTTGGAAACTTCTTCTGACTCTTTAGACAAAGAACTGCAAGAGAACGTTTTTCTCTCTGTTACTTTTAGTTGAAATGATCAAATATACAAGATAAGATAAAAATATCCTTAAATTTACCAATTTGGTGTACAAACATAGTATAATCGCACATACAAACGTAAGAGATCCAACAAATATGTGCTATGATGAGTAGGACCAAAGAATACAACCGAAAGAGAGAGAGAGAGACAAAGGGATACATAGACAGGCAGAGGGGCACACAGAGAGACAGATGGTCACACAGAGTGACATATATGCAGACAGAGGGATATAGAGAGAGATACACAAAGAAAAAAGAAAAGTAACTCTATTAGCAAGGCCACTGGGTTTGTATAAGACTGATTCACTGAACATTTGACCCTGGTTGCCTCAGATATAACAAATATGCTCTTCTTGAATACGACTACTCACGGACAACATCGTTCATGTGACTCAGTTTCCAAATGTGCCAGCCAGTGGCATCACATTTAACTCATTTTACTAATCTCATATATTGTTTCATTTAACCTCTGCTTCATCCTAAGCCTTTTTTGCAGCCAACGTCACATTTTTGTGAAAACATGTACCTTTTTACTCTTTACTGCTAATTATCAACACCAGGGCCACCAAAACTGCGAACCAAAAACAGAGCCCGGCAAGAATTAATCAACGTAACTAAGTATGCAAGTAATCAGAACCAGAGTAATTATGCAAGAAACTTTTAAAAGATACTTTCATTGGTTTAAATAGATTTTGAAATCCGGCAAGCGTTAGCAATACAAGTGTAAACTGTCAGTTTAATGACTCTGTGTCATAACAAAGATGGTTAGTGTCGCCCTCCTCCTTTATCCAGGTTTGGGACTGGCACTACAAGCGTACGGACAGTGGTGGAGTTCTTCTGCAGCACATACAAGAATGTGTGAGAACACGCCTAGACAACAAACTGCCCTGCACCATACTAACTCTTTCAGATACATTCGAAACCAATCGTGACTTGCATAAATTGAATAACTGCAGTTTCAATTCGTGCTTGGCACAGATCTGTGGGAGCAATCTATATCAGTGTCAAATTGGGTGGATATAAGCTAAGGCTGCAAGTAGTCGATAGAGAAAGAAAGGGCAAGCATTTAGTATCGGAGTGCGTGTATTTTCTCCCGTAATTTTAGGCATCGTGAGAGTCGGTTATGGTAAGGTTACGTGTCGTGAGGGTCGGTTAGGGTCAAGGTTAGGGTTAGTGTCGTCCTTAGAAAACATCGTACCTTCCGCATAGCATGCCAAAATATACCCATAAACTTACGCACCCCGATATTAAATGTTCGCCGAAAGATTGTCCACGATTATTTCGTGTATTTTTATATTCATTCATTCATTCATTCTGGCGATTTATATAGCGCCCCTTCCAAGAAATCTACTCAGGAGCGCTCCCAGCCCAGCCACGGCAAAAGTAAAAAGACTTGAGTGATTTATAAAACCCAGTTTCACTGGTCAAAGGTAGCAAGCGCAGCTCCGATAGCAGGTCATTCCAGATGGTGGGGCCTGCAACCGAGAAAGCTCGGCGCTGCCTAGCATCAGTATGGGAATTGTAAAAAAATAACTGGGGGGTTAGACGTTGATTTATGTGCAGTTTGGGTGTGAAATGTAGACGTTACTATGGTTGCCTAAGAATGACTTGGGGGTTGAACCCTCCCAACCCCCCGGCGATTCTCACCCTGCCTAGCAGTCATATGAAAAGTTATATATAAAATATGAGAGGGCAAACAAGAAAATGACCATTTTTCATGGCGATAAATCCCAGCTGGACATCGAAACTCTGAATCGTTCCTTCAAATTCGCCGTCATTCGTCAGAACTCGCATTCGGCAGCCTATCCTAAGGCAATTCATTGTTTCAATCGTTCTCCAGACATACAAAAACAAAAAACTGTAAATAACACGCAACTTTGCTTTAATTTAACTCCCAAAGTGAAGTTTTAATTAGAATTTATATAAAACAACGTGCAACTGTCGTCCCAACCGGACAACCTACACCGCACAAAATCTGTTTTGGTCGAAGCCCAATCGTGGGCCAAAATGTGGTCTTATTTAATTGGGAGTTTCTTTCCAAAGAATAATAATAATAATATCTTTTCTTTAATTTAGCGCCTGACAAACGCACTGCGCTGTACATTTACATGTTATGCAATTGAAACAATCTTAACTAGTTAACTACTAACAGAACAGACAGCCTGTAATACACGGCGCTAATAGCAGCCTACAAAGCAAATCCGCCCTAACGGGGCTCGAACTCGGTACCTCTCGCACTCTTCGCCAGATGTTATCCAACGCGCCATCGGACCCCCCAGTCGCTAAGAGAAGGTGCAGCATAGACTAATTAAGGAACTGCTGCAGAATTCCAGAGAGGAGGAGATTGCAGACCGAGACAAAGATATGGTGATGAGCGAGTAGGCAATTAGATCAGGGCTGTTAAAGGCTTGGTTTTTTGGTTTTTGGTTTTTTTGGTTTTAAAAAAAAAAAAAAAATTGCAAATTTTGGTTTTTTGGTTTTTTACAAATTTAGAAATTATAAATGCCAAAAAATGGTGCTTCTTCAACTCTCTTGCCAATTGTTGTATGGTCTTTGTTAACTTCGTTTTATGACATTCTACGGTTCTACTGTTCTAGTTAATTTCATTTATATGCATCTGATTAATTTGAACGGTATTATGCCATTTTATGAGTTATATGATCCGAAATAGGAAAATCTTATAAACAAAAAACCAAAAAACCAAAAAACCATAAAAAAACCAAAAAACCAACTTTTCATTTTGAAAAAAGTTTGGTTTTTTGCACCTCTGAATTAGATAGTGAATAGCTGCGAATTTAAGAGGTTTGAGAAGGATGTTGTAGCTAAGAGATGCAATTTTGTAGGCTAATGGATGGGCTGTTGGACTTTAGCACAGAGGCGTCCATCCTATGGGGGGAGTGAAGCAGAAATCTTCATTGGCTTTTTAGGGGGGAAATAATTTTTTTTACATTAAACGTCAGCTCAATGATTTTATTATTTTTGAAACAAAGAAATGCATTTTTCAAATTAAAAACACATCGATTAATTTCTTAAATGAAAAACTGAGCAGTAGGGCCTATAGTATACGTACTGTCTCGCCGCTCTGGAAGTATGCCTCTGTCTGTGTACAAGCCTTCACATTTTATAATGCACAATGTTGCTGATTAGTGAACTAAAAGTTAAAGAATTAAATAAAGAATTCAATTAATAATTCAACAATAAAATCGTGATTCAAATTTGATAATCGAAATTTTCTCTTTTGTCGACATCGTCTGGGCCGGTCGTCGTGGGGGGGGGATCTGAATCTGATTAGTCCCCGGCGCCGCCGCCATCCGCCGCCGCCACCAGTCGCTAAGCCCTCAAGTCGAAGTCAGTCGCTAAGGCTATCGACTGGACCAAGTCACCACCGCCGCCGCCGCTAAGCCCTCAAGTCGATTAAGTCAGTCGCTAAGCTATCGACTGCTATCG
>JACEVL010000201.1:255000-267500 GCA_020284085.1 Aporrectodea caliginosa
AAGGACAACAGAGTCATAGAATTGGCTAAATGGTGCATTTAAATCAATTTTAATAAATTTTGAAGAATTTAAGTGATCGGAAACGAAAAAGAGAAATAATTAGGCCTAATACATTTGGCACTGGTCCTCCTGCAGTGGAAAATTTCTGCCGGTCCGTGACACTCAAAAGTTAATTCCTGCCGGTCTGTGACACTCAAAAGTTAATTCCTGCCGGTCTGTGACACTCAAAAGTTAATTCCTGCCGGTCTGTGACACTCAAAAGTTTGGGAAGCACTGATGTAGGCCTTATTACCCCTTTAGACAAGTACAATACTTGGGAAGACTGTTACCCTCACACGTAACTAGTTTTATCTCTCGGACTCTGATGCATGCGTCATGATGACGTCAGAGATGATTTCATTGATGACGTTAGCAATTACATCATAGAGATATGAACATGGAAGAAAAATAGGAAAAGCGGAGAAATAATAAGGCAATTTTTTTCGTAGCAGTTCCGTCCTCCTAGCTGATGCTGTATCTGTGAGTAGAGATGCCGTGGTTGCTGAGGCTGTTGTTCATCATTGTCAGCTGCCACTGCATCATGACGCCATCTCTGCCGGATGCCGTCATCAGATGGTCATCGTCACAGCTGAAGCAGACGTCCGTCACTCTTCCACTGCCGATCCTGTGACGATCCGAGTCCGGCTTCAACAAACATACGTATGATTCATATTAGCCAAATGATCCATGTGATCCATGTGATTCATATGATTCATATGATCCACATGACCTATATAATCCATATGATCCATATTGGCCAAATGATCCATGTGATTCACATGATCCATATGATTCACATGATCCATATGAGTCATATGATCCATGTGATCCATATGATCCATGTGATCCATGTGATTCATATGATTCATTTGATTCATTTGATTCACATGATTTATATAATTCACATGATCCATATGATCCATGTGAGTCACATGATCCATATGATCCATATTAGCCAAATGATCCATGTGATGCATGTGATCCATATGATTCATATGATCCATATAAGCCATGATCCATATGATCCATAGCAACCAAAATAATGATCGATGTGATCCATGTGATTCACATGATCCATGTGATCCATATGAGCCATATGATCCAAATGAGCCATATAATTCATGCATAATTTATTATGTATAGCCTAGTACATGCATGAGACACGGTAGCCGATTGGTTAGAGCGCTCGCTTTGTAACGCGAAGCGTACGGGTTCGAGCCTCCTCCTCTCAGACAGAACCTTGTTCGATCGTGTCTCATTGTATTAAGTTTGGAGCGCCTCTGTTGAATTTTTCTTGCAGTGGCACTATATAGCTTCGCAAATACAATAGATACAAATAGGGTCAAATAGTTAATGTTGGTCCAGGATCGTGGAGTCTGATTAAGAAATTGGCGAGGGGCATTGCTCACCCTCTCTGCCGTGCAGGGAAACCGATAGAGACTGAGCAGTCCACTGTTGTGACCAACGGCTAACAGGTTTCTCGCATTAGATCGCATCAGAGAGGAAATCTCCTGACCAACTTTCAAGTTCGACCAGGCGCCTGATGTCACAGACAAGACAAACGACAAACCATTCAGTTGCAATTAATCAACCAACCAACCGACCAACCGACCAACCAACCAATCGGTCGGTCGGTCGGTCGGTCAATCAATATCAATTAATCAATCAATTAAATAAATTAATAAATTAATAAAGAAATGATTAATCTCTGCCATTGCAAATTCCTTCAAGAAAGAGAGAGAGAGAGTGATAGTGAATTCTGTAGATTAGAATGCCGTTCGCTGTTTCTATTAGGCTAACAAATTATATCCAGCAATGTTTACGTTGAACTCTATATGCTATCACAAACAAGATTTATCAATTGGTAATAAACAAAAAACAACGATCCAAATATAAATGTGATAATTATATTCGCGTTGCCTTGTTACAGTTGAACTAAGGAGCAGATGTGTTAAGTTATTTACCTTGCATTTCCGTTCCTTATCTTATCATTAACTTTGCTTTGACGCACCGTGTCTTTACCTATCTCTGATATCTCACCTCACCTCACCTAACCTCATCTTACATCACTTCGTTGTATTGTATTGTATCTGGGCACTTAGAAAGGGCCTCTGGCAGTAGCGACTATTCAGAGGCGACCTTTAACTTCATATTACCTAGCATTGTATTAAAGTAATCTGTTGAGCTATAGACGCCATGGGCGTATTTAGGGGAGTTTTAGGGTTCAAACCCCCAAATAAGTTTACGAAATTTATTTATATGCTTTTACATGCGAAATACAAAAAAACTTAACTTTTGCGACCATTTCCAATGGAAACCCCTTGAAATCTTAAAACCCCCTCCGAAATGTTTTCCTGGCTACGCCCATGAGACGAACACGTTCTTCAATAGCAACCATGCATGTGGCCTCAACCTTGCTTATATTTAAATGAATATTATAATTATTCCATTACCGCATATAGGCCTACCTTACCTTATCTTTGCCTGGGGTCCAAACAGGGAAATCAACAGCTGACTATATAATTTATAATCTGTTGAGCTAGAGGGTATTGACATGAAGTTAAATGTGGCCAAATCTCAAGTGATAAGGATTGGATCACATTTCCGTAATGCGTGCAAGAACATCAACGTCAACGGAGTAGAAATCAATTATGTGGACAAGCTAAAATATCTGGGCTGTATTCTGGTTGCAGCCAAGTCATTTAAACTTAGTTTGCATGAAATGCGTGTGAAGTTTTATCGGTCTTTTAACTCATTGTAGCCTATAGCAAATGCTACAAATTTAGTGAACCTGTTTTGTTGTATTTGGTTAGTGCACACTGTAAATCATTTCTCCTGTATGGAATGGAGGCTATCAGCCCTACCAACAGTGAACTGAATTCCTTAGAGTACACGTACAGCTCTGCCATATGTAAAATTTTCAAAATATGTCATAGCAGTGTTGCATCGGTACTGCAATTCATGCATGAAAATACTATTAAAGACTGTTGGTTTTCCAGAAGACTGCGTTTTATGCACAAATGCCGTTCGCATGAAAATGAGGTTGTCAAGTTTCTGTGTTTTTTCTCAGACACCATAAGTGGATGAGTTTTTCTTGTTTTGCTTTTCATGCTTTTCATGTTCGTTTTTTGTTGCTACCAATGTTTTTGGTGAATTAAAGACTGATATAAGAGACCAACCGAGTACTTCGTATCCAAGGCCACATGTCTGCGTATGCCAATCAACGTCTCTCATGGACGAAGCTGTCTTCTCTCTCATCTCAATGACATCCCCTACAAAATACAACATATTATTACCAAACGACACGATTATTATTTGGCTAGGCCTACTAATCATTAGGTTGTGACTTTTATGCGTCAATGTCTGATGCACAAGTTATCAACAGATGGCGTACCAGTAGCAAGCATGGTGGCCGACTGGTTAGAGCACTTGGCTTGTAACGCAGAGAGTACGGGTTTGAGCCTCGCCCGAGGCAGTTACTGGTTAGGGACCTTGAGCAAGTCCTTCACTAACAATTGCTCAGTTCCATCGATGTTCTGTCGTATGATCGTGTGCACTTCTGAACTTTGGAAGGAGGGCAATATCAAATACATGTTGTTGTATTCAGTGGCGTAGCCAGACCTCTTTTCAAGAGGAGGCACAAGAGGAGGCAAAATGTACCCATGGAGCAAACAAGAGGAGGCAAAATTTATCCATGGAGCAATAGACGAAAATCGTAGACTTTTTATTCCTGCAGTACTTCAAATGTGAAACATTGAAAACGTGACGTAAAATTACAATGCTCAGTAATTTTAAAGACACCAGTTAAAAGAAGATTTTGTACAAATTAGTTTTACACTGTGGCAATATATTATTTATGAGCTCTATGAGAATGAAGTAAAATTACGACAGTAATTTAAAAACACCAGTTGATAAAGGAACCATAATCAGGGGCTTCTATCCCTATACACGGTGGGCTCAAGTTGAGCCCAGTGAAAAACAGGGGGGAGTGTTTCTTTTACAAGTTACAGATCTCTTCAATCACAGTAGGGGGAAGGAGAGGGATTGAGCCCGGTTGTTTAGGGGGGATAGAAGCCCCTTACAAAGTTACCATAATTACTATTTACTAATCCTAACGGTATAACGGTTAAACCCTAGTTTACGTTGCTAAATTATTTTACATTGTTGCTTTAAAATGGAAGCTGCAGGGATTGATGAGAATGATTTCTTGCCTAAATGGAAGTTTGATTAAATAGAAGCTGGATGATGGAAATAATTGTTTCCGTAAGTATATAAAGTTGGATTGATGAAACTAGGTCTTTTCTTCAAGAGAAGCTTCGTTACTAATTATAACTAATAACCATAGGCGTTATTACTAATAACCTGTCGTTACCTGTGTATTTCTTCGCTGGCTTTTGGCTGGCAAAAGATAGCACAATCTGTCGAAGTTTCTTATTTGGCGGCCCCGCAGACATAATAATGACTATTGACGAATTGACGAATGAGTCGGAATGACGATAATACACAATAATTCGATTAGTACAATTTACTTGAAAAATACTGAAGTTAGGCGTTTGTTACCGGAAACGAAAACTGTGTCTGTGTGTCAGGAAATAGTATACGCCGTACGGTACAACATTCGCTTGAACAGTGCAGTAAGTAAGTAAATTGCATGCAGATTTGTATGGCGATGGAGTTCGGGCAAGAGGAGGCAAATACGGGAAAATCCAAGAGGAGGCAACTGCCTCCTCCTGCCTTCATGTGGCTACGCCTATGGTTGTATTGCATTGTATTGTATAAGCTGACATACGATGCGACACAGTGCGATGTACAATACTCCATGGTTCAGATTGATCCTCACTGAAGATACAGTTCAGCAACACATAATACAGATAATAGCCTATGGAGATATAATATATGATAAAATTATATGGAAATGCATACATGTAGATGCGTTGAATTGATACTTACAGAACTTGAGGTCTGGTTCAGATGATACGCTCTGAATTGACTTGGAATCCTTCGACCAATCGACGCTTCTTACCGGTCCTTTGTGACCCTTTCAGAACACACACACACATACAACAGACGTCATATTCACTTGTATTGCATTGAGTTCTATCATGGTCCTGACTCTTTAGTTGTACTGTTTTGTCCTGGATTGCATTGTCTTGTCCTGTTATGTGTCTGTCTTTTCTTGCATTGTCTCGTGTTGTTCCTTGTAATTCATTCGTTTTCAAAGTTTATATAGCACCCCTTCAAGATGTAGGCTTTCCAAGATGTAATGTAAGGTAACAAAACATTTAAAAAGCGCCACTTAAGAGTCTCTCAGAAGTGATCAACTCGTGGCCATCTTGTCCTCTTTAGCCTTACCTTATATATGCTGCTTTCCAAATCTTGTCTTATTTCGTCTTATCTTGACCTTGCAATGTCATGTTCTGTTTTGCGGTATCGCAGTGTATTGTCCCGGCTATGATTGTCTTGTATTGTCTTCTTTTCTTTTGTCTTGTCTTGGCGTCTTTTGTCATTTCTTATTTTCTCGTGTAATGTGGTGTGACTGGTGTCTGTCTCTAAAGCGAAATCTCTAATGGACAGATTTAAACGATTCCTGCAACTGTGTAGGTAGCTATTATATATACCTCCAAGACACCAGATCGATGCCGATGGTACGATCTGCCTTCATCAAGAATCGAATAGATGTAGATCATACGATCATGAGATCCAACCGCCAGGAAACGACCATCTAGAAAACAGAGCAACAACTGCCATTCAAAAGTAAGACTTTCGTGTAACATTGGATTTGGGAAAACATGCCGCTGCTCAACGCTCTATATCGTGGGGCGCGGTGGTGTAGGGGTATGTTCGGTGCTTTGCAGCCGGAGGGTTGCGGGTTCGAATCCACCTCAAGCCGCCGCGTAGGGACCCTGGGCAAGTCCTTCACTCACAATTGCTCATGCGCTTCGGCGTGAAACTCCGATTCAGTGTCCGCGCTGTAGTCGGGAGCGCCTCTGAGTAGAAATCTTGAGGGGCGCTATAACAAGTGCTCATACATACATACATACATACATACATACATACAGTGGCGTAGCCAGACTTAAATTCAAGAGGAGGCAACTTCACACGTCACAGACCAGTGCATATTTTTCCCAATGACCTTTTTTTAGACGTTACATTTTTTAACTCCGACGATGACACCTCTATACTTTTGTAAACTCCGATGACCTTCCTTTAGACTTTCTTTACAAAATCCGATGACACAGGCGCCTTTTTAAAAGACTTTCTTTATAAACTCGGATGACCTTCTTTTTTTTAAAGTCATTAGATCATTTTTTCCCCACTTTACCACTTGACCTCGAACACAGGCGCCTAACAACGAAACACGACACTTCAATTCAAGAGGAGGCAACTTGCCAAAATCCTGGTCATTTGCGTCGTTGATCAATTGAAACTCCACTATATGGAAAAACCAAGAGGAGGCAATTGCCTCCTCCTGCCTTCATGTAGCTACGCCTATGCATACATACATACATACATACATACATACATACATACATACATACATACATACATACATACATACATACATAAACTTCATGTCTATTGGAGTCCTTGTAGCTGAAAGCCTAGACATCGAGATCACCTTTCTAAGACTTATGGCTGTGGAGATATAATGGTCACTTGGAACGTCAAGTCGCGTGATCTGTGGGAACATGGTCATCCGACAGTGTCAAACACGGGCTTTTCAAATTCCTTGTAGTCGAAAACCCTTGTCGCCAGATCACTCTTCAAAGATTTATGGCTGAAATGCGAATCGGAGGCGCGGAATATCTATCTATCTATCTATGGAATTTATATAGCGCCTCTTCAAGATAACTACTCAGAGGCGCAAGAGAAATAAAATATGTATGTATGTATGTATGTATGTATGTATGTATGTATGTATGTATGTATGTATGTATGTATGTTACAGTATGTATGTATGTATGTATGTATGTACCGGGTATGTCTGTATGTGTGTATGTAATGTATTTATGTGTGTGTCTGTGCATATGTGTATATTTGTGTGTTTGTTCATGTATAATATGTGTGTGTGTTTGTGTTTGTGTGTTCATGTTTGTCTGTATGTGTATATGTTCTTATGTAGGCTATGCATAATCGCATATGTATCTGGACCTATAAATAAATAAATACAGGCCGTATACATTCTTTAAAGAAATGCGCTCTATAAATGTCTGAGATAGCGCCACCTGGTGAGAAGCCGAGTCCTTCGAGAGGTTCCGATCCAGACTGAACGGAAGTGACGTATTCGCCGGAAGTAGAGGCCAGTACGATGAATCTCCCAGCCATTGTTCCAACGACAATCAGACGACCTGACGGGTCATAGGTCACCGACAGACACGGCTTCTGCACGTAACAGTCAAGCGTAAGCGTAATTGTAAGCGTAATCGCAATCGTAATCGTAACCGTAATCGTAAGCGCAAGCGTGACTGTAAGCGTAATCGTAATTATAGGCGTAATTGTAAGCGTAATCGTACGCGTAATCGTAAGCTTACTAGTGGACGTAATTGTAAGAGTAATTGTAAGCATGATCGTAGGCGCTTGGCTTTGTATACAAGATATCACGTGTAATTGGCTTTGTATACAAGATATCACGTGTAATTATGTAAGCAATCAATACTCTAAGTGTAATCGTCATCGTCATCATCATTATCATCGTCATCATCATCATCGTCATCATTATCGTCGTCGTCGTCGTCGTCGTCGTCGTCATCATCATCATCATCATCATCATCATCATCATCATCATCATCATCATCATCATCATCATCATCATCATCAGTTCCTGACTGCAGCCATTGCGGTCATGCATCAATCGTAACTATGTAAACATCGTAACTTTGTCAACAATCGTATATCTCTAGTCTCAACAATCGAGTTATGTATTTTCTGAGCGCCCAAAGCTGCACACCAAAAATCAGTCTGGATTCTTGAAAAAGTCTAAATTTCACACACACCCAACAAGGCCATGCATGCAGTTAGATCAGAGGCGTTTCTTAGGTGTGGCACTATAAAAAAAATAGAATTACGTTACATTCTAGGCACATTAGTATTTCTCTTTTGCTTGAGATTTTAAGAAGTTGATTATAGGCCTAGAAGTACACGTGTTAGATTTTACGTAAGTGTTTGATCTCCACCTTCTATAAGGAGGTAATATAATTTCCCCCTAAAAAATGAAATCACAAAATTAAAATACCTACTGGTAAACCTTAAAAAGTGAAAACTTATTATCTTAATTTTTTTATCAGTTTCACAAGCTCATAGGAAGTTTATTTCCAGTCGTAATAAAAGTTGGTCTGTGATGGGATTTCGCTCTCAACAGAAAATGAAAAATAACACCTTATCGACAGTTGAATAGGTGTCCCTATTTAGCGGGATCCATGATCCCTTCTGGACCCCATGTATAGCCAGTACATGTCAAACTGCTGCCTTACCCGGTTTTGTTTCATTTGTTTTTTTTCTTTTCTGATGGTTACAGAAATAAATTATTTGATTTTAGTTGAATGCTTACCTCGACCTGGACTCTCCATTGGTTTCTATGGCGACGGGAGTGCCACTGGGACACTGAACTGTCGCATCCAGCCGCAGCGAACAACGATGGATCCGTGGGATGGGAAGCCAGGGCACACAGTTCGTCACCCTGTCCCTATGGCAACCAACGACAAACAACATTCAGTTAATCAACAAGTTAAAATTCCGAGAAATGCAAGTACAGATACTTGAAAATCACACTCGAGTAGTACTTAAGTTACCGAGTACTACACTGGTCTATAGTACAAGAGGACGAAGAAGAGACCAGCAGCACTGAGGCACCCATGGGTATGAAGTGTTAGCCACTTCATTATCATATCCTCGGCATATGAGGGCGAGTGGATAGTCCTCTCCCTCGCCGTCTTATCTTCCCACCGACAGTGTACGGTCGGTGTACTCATTATAGCTTAGATGGCTAGGGGTGCAAGTGGAAGAGAAATCTATAACCAAATTTCCTATCTGGAGGGAATTTGAACCCCTGACCTCTAGATTGACAGTCTAGTCTACCAGGATAACCGTTACACTATGTATTAGTAAATCTCTGCATTAGTACACCTGTGCATTAGTACACCTGTGCATTAGTACACATGTGCATTAGTACACATGTGCATTAGTTCACATGTGCATTGGTACACCTGTGCATTAGTATATATTATGTGCATTGGTACATCTGTGCATTGGTACACCTGTGCATTGGTACACCTGTGCATTAGTACACATGTGCATTGGCACACCTGTGCATTGGAACACCTGTGCATTGGAACACCTGTGCATTAGTACACCTGTGCATTTAGTACACACACCTGGATGCAGTAGTTGTACTTGGAGTCGTTGAGTGTCTCCTGGAGGATGTTGTTGGTCGTCGTTCCCAGATAGAGAACTACATCCCTGGCGTCCAGATTCCGAGGAACGATCCTACGAATCTCACCCGCCCTCGACGGAATCTGTTAGGGCAAAGAGCATTCACCGCCACCATCATTATAATGTACAATGTTGTACATTCATTCATTCATTCGAGCACTTGTTATAGCGCCCCTTCAAGATTTCTACTCAGAGGCGCTCCCGACTATACAGCGCGGACACTGAATCGGAGTTTCACGCCGAAGCGCATGAGCAATTGCGAGTGAAGGACTTGCCCAGGGTCCTTACGCGTCGGCTTGAGGTGGATTCGAACCCGCAACCCTCCGGCTGCAAGGCACCGAACATACCCCTACACCACCGCGCCCCACAATGTACATGTTTTTCTTTAGCGCCCGTATGTTTTCGACCTTGTTCATTTTTCAGTGAATTAGGCCTAATTAATTAATTAATTTGATGGGATGAGATTCGTCACCACCGCTGCCCGATTGAATGGGCGCCACGCCCGTTAAGGTCCTCGTATAGGCCTACGAACCGTTCTAGCTATCGGGAGACGAACCGAGATCCGCGCGTACATACATGTATGCGCATGGGACGTATGCTTTAACTGAAGTTTAGCTCACAGGGTCTGTAACTGATGCCACAGATCGACGTAGTGACGTTAAACTATGGCGCTATAGGAAATCAGGATAAACATTCCAGGATACAACCACCAGGGTCAATTCAGTCAAATATATCAATCTGCCGCCTCTTGGCCATGCTACTTTTGTTGCCTCTAATATTTATGCACGAAAGTCTTAAATTTAATTAACATAATTATAATTATGTTTTAAATTTGAAACTATAATTATGTTTATTTATTGTCGTATCGCTCGCAGTTTGTAATTCTCTTTGGAATCGTCTCCCCTCTGACCTGCGTTCTCTTCCACGAGACTTCTCTTCTTCTTTTGATAAATTACTTAAGACCTTCCTTTTTGACCGGGCCTGGGTCGGGAGCGCTTCTGAGTAGTAACCTTGAAGGGGCGCTATATAAATCTCATAGATAGATAGATAGATAGATAGATAGATAGATAGATAGATAGATAGATAGATAATGATCAATTTTTAATGTTAAGTTTTGCCGTCTTGTGAAATGTTTTACAATATGTTACTAGAGTAAACTCACGATTTTTGTTTGTGTTAGGGTGTAGTTATTCTTTGAGTCCCACGACTTAATCTCCGATCCCCCAGCGGTCAGCAGAGTGCCCCCGCTCAACATGCACACGGACAGAACAGGTTTCTGCAAAACACTTTTCAATGTTAGATTCATTGTAACTTATCTGTCTATGTGTCAGTGGATGTGGGTGCCTCTGTGCAAGCGTGCTTTTCTGGGTTTTGGATGGAAAGACACACACAGACAAACAAACATACAAGCAGTAGATAACCCGATATATAGAGCATGCTGTCCTGATTGACTGGATATCATGCTGCCTGATTGACTAACTGAGTGACTGACTTAAGACTTAAATCACTCAGTCAGTCATTAACTTAAGTCTTAAGTTAATGACGGACTGGGTGACTGATTGTCTGACTGATTGCTTGACTGACTGAATGACTGACTGTCTGATTGTCTGACTGACTGATGGACTGACTAATGGACTGACTGATTGATTGACACACTATCTGACAGATTGACTTACTGACTGACAGTCTTATTGAGTGACTCTGACTGACTGACTGACTGACTGACTGACTGACTGACTGAATCAATTACCTGATGAGCATGAAGCATGTTCCGTGAGCAGACGGAGTTGATGACGTAAGCAGACGCCTCATTTCGTGACCAGACAATGACGTCACCATTGGACGTTCCTGCGATGACGTCACCGTTCAAACCGAACGTCAATGACGTCACCAACTTTGGAATCGGAAAATCAGTCTACAGCGACGAAAGACGAATTGCTTTCCACTTCTGTGAGGTAAGGTCGGGTAAGCTAAGGTAAGTGAGGAAATTATTTTGATGCTCTATATTTCAGCACACGTTTACACTTTCGTTGGCACCTTGTTCGTGTTGATCTAATCTAAGCTAACCAGAAAACTTATACAGCGCTGTAATCGCAATATACGATGCAATAATTGATAGTCACTTTCAAGACAAATCACACTTGAAATCGAGCTCCACTGGACAGGGAGATACAGCCAAGCTCCGCGAGTCACCCGACACCAGAAGACAAGCATCTGGGTTTAATCAACTGGACAAAGAATAGACTAACATGTTAGCTCAGTAAACAGAAGCCAGGATGACGGTTGAATGGTACTACACAGGAACGAAGAACAGAAGGACACGGGTTCAATATCTGCTAGACCTATAAGGTTGACTCAGCCTTTCACTCCCTAGAGGCGATAGTAAACTGAGCAGCAGTAGGATGGATCCCGCCTGAGGGATTATAAATACCTCGGGTAAAAATAATTATAATAGTAATGCAAATGATGGTTGAATGGTACAGACCTCGAATATTCCGCTCTGTTTGTCTCGAAGGATTCGTCCTTGTTTCTTCAGTCTATCGTCGGACGTTGAGAACTTCCAGAAGTAGATGTGGTATTCGCCGAAGGTAACTATGGTCGACGGATCCGTGGGGTGGAACGATGCCCCCACGACCCCAATAGATGACGTCTACAACGCATGGAAGACAGTGAAGAAATGATGTTCCATGGATAATTCTATTAGTTCCTTCGTTTTGTTCTTTCGTTTGGTCTTTCATTCACTCACTCGTGCAAAGAATGAGGGGCCCTCTGTCCATTAATACATTCGTCATTCAATCTAACCCTTTTCCCTCTTTTCCTCAGTACCTCCCATCACACCTCCTTCCTCAGTACCTCTCATCACACCTCCTTCCTCAGTACCTCCCATCACACCTCCTCCCTCCCTCATTCGCTAGCTCACTCACTCTGACTCACTTGCTTACTCACTCACTCACCCAATCAATCAATCAAGCCAGCAATCACTCAATCAATCAATCATTGTCACACACTCGCACACTCACTCACTCACTCAA
>JACEVL010000201.1:272500-285000 GCA_020284085.1 Aporrectodea caliginosa
TGAACTGCTGAAATGTTTGCTGAATTATGAATGAATCAGGAAATTGATGGCAGCGGTTCTGAATGAATGATTTTTATTGTTGAATGAATTAAATGCTGAATTAATGGATTAATGAATGAATGGTCTGATGATTGATGAATGATGACTGAACGAATAAGCTAGTGACCAATGATTGGCAATGAATGCATGGCTTCAATTCAAATGAATGGACGAAAGAACTGATAAATGAATACATTAATGGTTGAATGAATGAATGAATGGACGAACGAACGAACGAACTAATGAATGAATAAATTAATGGTTGAATGAATGAATGAAAGAATGAATTAATGAACTTGTGAACGAATGAATGAAAGTGCTATTAAGGTTTTATTCCAATGAATTGATTAATTGATTCGTTTAAGACTCAAATAAATTCGAAACAAGGTTTGCACACGATTACGGCAACGACGACGACGATGATGACGACGACGTCGCAAGTGATTATAGAACCCACCACGAGATGTCGTTGCTGTGGCCAAGGTAGTGCGTCTGGCGGTGGTTCTTCCGGTCAAAGACGACTCCAATTCCGGCCACGTGGTAAACCAGTTCTCCAGATGGCAGCACGTGTAGGTTGTTTCCGGTATCTCGACCTTGATACCCGTATCTAAGCGACCCCGTTAAGGCATCTTACCATAATAAAATCTCATGTAAAGAAGGCTAATTTTACCCAAGTAAAAATTAAATTTAAAACTTTGTCAAATTTCATGAAAAAGCCAATAACGCACCACGATATTTAAAGTTAGAGTGCATTTTTGGGTGCTCTGTCACCACTTGGTTTAATCTTTTGTGATTGGCTTTCTTGGTAATTCTTCTTGTCGCCAATGTATGTTATTACTTTACATTTGCTGACATTTTCGTAATAATTTGGTTGCAATAGAAAAACTTGAGTGATTGATAATAGTCTAGGTTGCGGTGACATCCCTGCCTGCGTTACCGTTGGCATTAGATTGGCCCATATGGGCTTTATACGGGTCCAATATGGGTCCAGTATGGGATCCAAGTGGGGTGATGGCAGGGACATGTAGGCCTACATGAAATGCTGAGGTACGGTAAGCTAAACTACGCCACTGTCAGCTCATCAAAACAACACAGTCAACATGATTACCGACTTATTTTTGTTAATCGCTTTTGCAATGTAATGTAAATCTAAGAAATTTATGAGCGTAGCACTCAAACACCACATCACAGGCTCTATATCAAACCAAGTCCACAATAGCCAGGTTGTTTCGTCCGTTTCGGTGCCAGGTCAGAATCCGAGGAGGGTGAAGCTGAAAAGTCAGCATGGTATGGATAGCGTACACATTCGTAGGCTAGACTTCCCTGACTTTGGTATAGTAGAACATCTCGTCGGTACGGATTCATTGCGACAACCCACCTACCCGTGTGCTTAAGCGAAAAGGATACACCCATTCAAGTTGGAGTTTCTTGTCTGGTTTGCTCAGCTCTCCATCACCAGTGACGTAGCGAGGAACAAAAAACTCTGCAGATAACATTAGCACCTGGAGTTATTCGCCAAGAATTATAGTTCTTCGCTCGTAAGGGGATCATTCATTTAGGCCTAGTTGTTTAAAAACATAGGGCATGCTGCATGCATATGGATCAAAACATGTAATAACATAACATAACATAACATAACATAACATAACATAACATAACATAACATAACATAACATAACATAACATAACAAGGGTTTTAAGTGGTTTTAGAAGACGTGTAGTCTATGTTAAAATCACTGCAAATTAGCCGGTAACATGCTTAATAGCCCAATTTCCTAGCTCCCTCTTAGAAGCTGTGATAGTGTCCACTGAGACAGTACTATCATTTAAACCATGCCACAACTCTTGCACTTACAAAAGAGCGAGTGTATACCCGATCATGATTTAGTTACGTCATTTTGGGGTATACCCTTTGGGGCGACTTTTAAAGAGTTATCGATTTCACCGTTGGAGTTTCTTTGAAAGGGAACTTTGGTTTCAAAACTGGGTTGTTTTGAAGAGTACTTGCGGTTCACCTATGTCTATGGGGTTCCTTTGAAAGCGAACGTGGGTTTCACCATTGGGTGGCTTTGAAAGAATACGTGAGGCTTACCTATGTGGTTCCTTTGGGATGGCTTTGAAAAAGTACTTGGGGTTCACGTTTGGAGTTTCGAAAGGTTGGGATTTGCTTAAAGGGTGACTTTGAAGTAGGACGTTGGGGTCTACCTTTGGGGTGCCTTGTAAAGAAGACGCCTTGGTTTATATATAAAAGGAGCCTTTCAAAGGGGACGTCTTGGTTTACCTTGGGCTGCTTTTATAAGTGAACATCGAGACTCACCTTTGCAGTTTCCGTTGAAATAGAAACTTGGGATTTACCTGTGCCTACGAACTACTGTTTACCCTTGAAGTGCCTTTGAAGTCTGTTTACCTGTAAGAGTTCCTTTGATGTGTACCTTGACTGATTCGTTGTTTAAGACAGTTTTCCGTTTGTACGGTAAAGTGGAAGAGTCCGGTTGATCCCGCGGTGGATCGTAGCGGATCTGATGGCGCACCGGAAGTGGTCCTGGGCCTTCCGGTTCCACAGGAAGACCTTAACAACCAAAGCAAAGACCAAAGGATAAGGACCGCAATGAACGGCTGTAAATATCAGTATAGTTTGGTCGGCATTAATTCCAATAAACGTCTTCAAAGGATCAGCCACTCAACCGATTAATGGATCTGTCGAGAGATCCTTCTAATAAGGATATCAAGTGTCTACAGCTAAGTGCATATTAAGACTCGTTCATTCATGCATACACACACATACACCCATACGTACACAGACATACGTACATATATACATGCACACATACATGCATAGTATACATACATGCATGCATTTTATTATTTATTTATTTATTAAGGTCACTTGTTATAGCGCCCCTCCAAGATGTCTACTCAGAGGCGCTCCCGACTACAGCGCGGACACTGAATCGGAGTTTCACGCCGAAGCGCATGAACAACTGCGAGTGAAGGACTTGCCCAGGGTCCTTACGCGGCGGCTTGAGGTGGATTCGAACCCGCAACCCTTCGGCTGCAAGGCACCGAACATACCCCTAGACCACTGCGCCCCGCATACATACATATATACATGCATGCATACATATATGTGTCTGCACACATACATGCATACAAGCCATACATACATGCAAACATACATATATACATGTATACATACATGCAAACATACACACAAACATACATACATATAAGTGCTTCTATACATACATGCATACTTACATACTCTACAAACAAACGTACATGCATACATGTCTTGTCTTGTCTTCAACCATCCTCGATCCGAGGGTTGGTCGCTCCATGGACAAGTCTTCTCCACCTTTTTCTATCTTCTGTCTCCGTCAATAAAAGTGCATGCATAAATAAAAGTGTAGACAAATGCAGAGAACTATCTTACTGATTTCCTGAGAATGTATGACCCGTGGTTGATCGATGATAGTTTCCTCTTCGTATCCGTTGCCTTCGTAGTCAATCGGAGGCATTCGATGTTGTGTCCATGGATCCCGTCCAGGCCTTTGATGGTGCAGCCTCGGAGAATGGTCGCGGTGATCGCGGTCGTCTGCCACGACTTGGAGAGGTTCTGAGATGCTATTCCAGTCGGTGTCTCGTCGTTTCAGAGGCCGCTTTGGAGCCAGTACTTTTCGGGGTTCAACTGGGGGAGGAAGAGGTGGGAATGGGTGGGGATGCGAAAACTCTTGGATGGGACTCAGTTCCAAGGGAACAAGTTCCCGACCGCATGCTAGGAACTCGTAGTGGGTTCGAAGGCCCTTCAGCAGGTGCGAAATTCCCATTACCTAGAGGTTTCCATACAAAGAGCAACATGTTCAGAGACAATGGCAATTCTAGTATATCTAAACTTCTAAAGCAATCGCCTTATACAATAGATACCTTATGACAATATGTTACCTAGGGCAACAGGTACTTCTGGCCACCGTATACAATATATATACCTAGGTAACCTAAGACAACATGTACTTTTGGTCATCTTATACAATAGATAACCTAGGTCACCTAAGACAACATGTACGTTTGGTTACCTTATACAATAGATAACCTAGGTCACCTAATGCATCCACCTAAGTACCATGCGGTGTCTTTCTCGGCTGACGTCAAAACTGACCAACCAATCTGGCTATTACAGATTTCGCTTGATATAGCGCCGCTAACAAAACTGGTCACACTGAGGACTATACAAGGGTCAATTGGGGTCGACACTCATGACGAGGCGTCATGAGTGTCGACCCCAATTGACCCTTCAATTCGAAGTATTTGTTTCGCTATTAAGTGCTTAATCAAATATAATTACATTCGCGCATTCCATTAAATCATGAATTCCGTCAGCGGTCGAAATGTGTTCATGTTATGGTCGCGAAACCGGAGGTTGAACACTCAAACTGAACACTGTAGGCTACATGCAATGTCTTAACGTCAGTGTCTGACTATATCGCGTGCGTGTTAATTTGTCATCGATAATAAATTGAGATGTGATTAATCATTTGCATCCTTTATCAAATTCGTGGAGAGACTTTGAATTGAGAGGTAATTATTTATTGCATGCATTATCAAACTCGTGGAGGTCTCGTTCAATGCAATTGGTCTCAGAAGTAGGCCGTATATTTCAATTTGTCTCTGTTGTACTCGAAGGCTGATAAATTGAGATTCATTATTGATTAATCTCGTTTGTTTAACCAGTCATTCAAGTATTCGCTCCTTCTTTAACCATTCACGCAATCCTTCGATCCGTTATAATCGACATTCAATTATTCGTTCGTTCGTTCATTTAATCAGTTATTCACAATCCAACCACTTCGCTCAACCCGCTCTTCTTCCGTCCTAACGCTTCTTCGCGCCCTTCCGTCACCTCAACGATAAAATTTGCAAATCGCTCCATAGCTGTGACGCCTCTCTGGAGAAAACTCCCGCCAGATAATATCTGATCCATCTTACGAACTCATCAAAACTCTTGCTATCATTCTCTCCACAGGTCTTTCACTCAAAACTGAAAACGCTGCTCCTTCGCAAATCCTATCCTGATTTCTTCTCTTCCCCTCACCTCCCTCGCCGTTTCAATTCTAAACACCATCCACTTTAGTCGCATGACTGTCTGCCGTTCTAGACCCCTTTGGATCCTGAACTGGAACCGAATTTTACCCCTCTCTCGCCTATCGATTTTGCTTTGACTAAGCGTCTGTGAATAAGCTATAGTTCCCGCAACTTGGCTTTTTGGGCGCTGTAGAAATATCGAGTCTACGATTACGATTACGATTACAATTACGATTACGATTACGATGATACTTCAAGCATTCAATATTTTACTCCTTCAACTATTCACGCATTCGTGCGTTCATTCAATCATTTAAAGATTCATTGTTTCATCCCTTAAATCTTTCACTCATTTCTCGTTCATTCAATGTTTCACATATGCCTGTGTTCGTTCATTCAATCATTTAAGCGTTTACCTTAATAATTCTATCAATCAGTCATGCATTAACTCGTGAAGACAAATGTAGGAATCGCCTTATAAAAGAACTACAAAAACTAGTATGTCATACTTTTACAATAGAATTTATATGATTAAAATGTATTATTGTAATTGTAATTGAACATTTCTATAGCGCCCCTTCATGGTATTTACTCAGAGGCGTTCTCAGCCCTTATGATGCTAAACGTCAGTACGAACGAATATATTACATCAGTTAACAAAACAATGCACTGTAAGCTGGTAGAGTCACCAGAGGCGGGTCCACGCAGACACGTGGAACCAACCAACGGATTTCCATCGACAGCTGAAGATGGCATGGATGTTCAGGGTCTCTTGAATTGTATTACATTTTTATCTTTAGCATCATCGAACACCCTAGGTCCTAGGAACATCATATAACATGAAATATACCATATGAACTGAGTCAACTGACTGAGCTAAGGCTTCGAATGTGCGTACCTTTCTGAAGGGTGGTTTAGCCGTGTAGAGACTCACAACCGGCGGATAGTCAATTTCAAGGGCGTTCGTCGTGTCTTGCAGGAGGTCCTCGTAGACCTGGACTGTCCTCGGGTTGAAGAGAATCTTGAGCTGACTGGCACGGCGAGTGTTACTGCGAATGACGAGCATCCTCGGCTTGTCCAGTCCGTACCTCACGAGCCTAAGGGTCTCGGTCTTACTGTCCAGCGAACTGACCCTCGAAGTGGGATACGAGTACGGTATCTTGTGCTTCCGTTGTTTCTTTGACCTCCTGACCTCCGTGGGGTCAGAGGAATCGTGCAGGAACGTCCGATTGAAGGTCATGGACGCCGAGGCCGGTTTGTTATGCCAGAACTTCTCCCGCGAGTCACCGTACGTAACGTACTCGATCTTGGGAACGCTCGACGCAACGTAGGACCGACCGCTGGCGAACTGGCCCAGATCGAAGACTGACCGCCCCTCTGGGAGGGCGAAGACGAAGCGCACGGCCCCCGTCTGCAGGGTCAGCTTATCGGAGAGCCATGTCGTCAGGGTGTCGAAGGTTGCAAACAGTTTACGACTGACGGACGTTCGAAGGCCCTTGAAGTGCGGGTCCCCGTTGCGGTAGAAGGTCACGAGGCATCCGCGGCTCGTGCCCTGTGACCCTGGTTGGTAAGTACCCCGATCGATCCTCTCGTCGTCCGAGTCGGACTGCTGCCACTTGCTTCGATGAAGATGCATTGGCTTCCCGGCGATCAGCGGGAACGCTTTCCAGATGCTGTAGTTGCTGCTGCTGATAGGACTGAATGGGTTTCAGCGAGTCTCTGTTGCCATAGCAACCCTGAAAACGAACCAATCACATTGTATTGTATTGTATTGGATCATTTATGAAGCGTTTCTCACAGCATCGGCCTTCAGAAGCGCTCCCAGTGCGAGGTGCTCCGAGAGAATAGGCTGGTTTTCAGGTGAGAGAAAGAGGCAGAGATGACACCAGAGAGGACGATAGAGCGCAGAGAAGGAGGAAATCTATTCCATGGAGAGGGACCTACATGTATGCAGCCAAAGGATCTTCTTCTCCGTCGACTCTTTAAGCATTCGTTCCACCCGTTCCAGAATATTTTATAAGTCTCTGGAGATTTTTCACTGCTCATGAGACATAATGTCTACCCTGGGTGATGTAATGATGATGATGATGATCATAGTGATAATAATATTAATAATATTCAAAATATTTTCAGTAATGATGACGATGACGATGATGACGACGACGACGACTATGATGATGATGATGATGACAATAATACGAATAATAATGATAATAATAATAATAAATAAAATAATAATGCATTACAAAATTATGACACCAGTGTTCCCCTATTCCCGTCCGTTCCTTTTCCCTTTCAAAGCGATCCCCCATCAGACCTCCCTTCTCCTCCCTACTCTTACCCTGCGTCAAAACGTCCAACGAAAGGTCAAGATGCCTACTTACTTATTTGCCAAGAAGTCGACTCCACGCTCCAGCACTTAGTCCTAAGACGATGGCGTACATACCTCAACAGCGGAAGCATAGACAAAATGCGACACATGCATGTACACAACGCGTGTACGATACTCGTTGCTATGGTATCGATCTGACGCTTGCCTCCCCACGCACGAAGCTATGTCAACAAGCGAGCCTACGGAGTCTTAGAAGGGCTTGTACTAGTTGCGGAAAGACAAGGTATAGAAATTAGATACGTATATATATATATACGTACATATGCATACAGATATATAAACACATGCATAGCATACAGACGATACAGTACATATATGCATACATGCATTGTATACACATCTATTATACAATACAATACAATGCAATACATTACAATACAACTGGGGCGCGGTGGTGTAGGGGTATGTTCGGTGCCTTGCAGCTGGAGGGTTGCGGGTTCGAATCCACCTCAAGCCGCCGCGTATGGACCCTGGGCAAGTCCTTCACTTGCAATTGCTCATGCGCTTCGGCGTGAAACTCCGATTCAGCGTACGCGCAGTAGTCGGGAGCGCCTCTGATTAGGAATCTGGAAGGGGCGCTATAACAAGTGTTCAAATACAATACAATATTATAGTGCTCAAAGAAGCACAAACCATACAATCATGTACATGCATACATACTTTTTTATTGTTGCTTTGCGTTATCAGACCGGGAGCGCCGATAAGAAGTTTCTCTCGGAATGGCGCTAAAGAATTCGTGATTACAAATAGGCCTAAGAATCACAGCACACACACACACACACACACACACACACACACACACACACACACACACACACACACACACACACACACACACACACACACACACACACACACACACACACACACACACACACACACACACACACACTATTGTACGAATAAGCACACATACATACAGACATAACAGACAGATACAGAGACAGATTGCTTAGTTGCTGTTTAACGACACTGTATCGTAACCAAGATGATTATCGTCGCCCTCCTCCTTTATCCAGGCTTGGGACTGGCACTGCCAGAGTATACGAGCAGTCGCGTAGTTCCTAGAGACAGAATCGATCAGGATGTGCACTAAACGATATGTTAAATTTATCAGGGTATGATAGACAATTTTTTTTTCAAATTGCTTATCCAGTATCCACCTTAGGCTGCCTCTCTGTCTCTTACGGACTGATCTTCTGGATGTTGACCTGATTACGGATTGTTTTGATGCGCCATCGGTTGATGCCTTGTGCATTATACACCGGCGCAATAGAAGTTGCTAATTACATTACATTACAATTCGCATGCGTGTGTGTGTGCGTGTGTGTATGCGCGCGCGCGTGTGTGTGTGTGTGTGCGTTTGTGTGCGTGTGTGTGTGTCGTTGTCCCATTTAGGCCACCGTAGAGGACGCTCCATTATTCTTAATGATGGATATTGCGATCCGGGCGGTAGTTCAATTGTTCTTAAACAATTACTCTATACTATACAGAATAATATCACAGAATGATAAACGCTTTTCGTTTATTACCGAGGGGAGCAGCGATCTCTGTATATACGTGGGAACAGGTGCCCCTGCCACCAGCGCCACCTATCGATGTTCTTCTGTCCCTTCTCTCTCGGTCCTACGGACGCGCCAATACACGCTCGCATACCAACAGGTGCGTGACGATATCACTTGATCAGCCAATTGTCTCAATCTTATTTTCGTCCTCTGTGTATGAAGTCTGTATATATGTCTGTCTGTGTGACTGCGTGTGTGTCTGTCTGCGTGTCTGTATGCGTGTTATTATGTGCGTCTGTCTGTGTGTACCTGTGTCTGTGTGTCAGTCTATATGTATGTCGGTTTGTCTGTCAATGTGTCTGTCTGTGTGTCTCAGTGTCTGTGTGTCTGTATGTATGTATGGCTGTGTGTCTATCTATATGTATGTCTGTGTGTTTGTCTGTGTATTGGTCTGTGTGTCTGTATGTATGTCTGTCTGTGTGTCTGTAAGTTTGTGTATCTGTCTGTTTGTCACTCTCTGTTTTTGCCCTTTTGCCGTCACGTCGAGGTCTGTATGTTAGCAGATGTGTGCGTGCCTCTCCTTGCATCTGTGTACATGTATGTGTGTCTGCTTGTGGGTTTGTCTGTCTGTCTGCTTGTGGGTGTGCCTTTTCAGTCAGTCAGTCAGTCAGTCAGTCAGTCAGTCAGTCAGTCAGTCAGTCAGTCAGTCAGTCAGTCAGTCTGTCTCTCTCTCTGTCTCTAGTCTTTCTGTCTGTCTGTCTCTCTGTCTGTATGTATGTATGTCTGTCTGTCTGTCTGTCTCTATGTCTGTCTGTATGCCTGTCTGTCTGTCTGTCTGTCTGTCTCTCGACCGTTGCATGCTCCTAACAAGTGCTGACAACGGACATGATCTGCATTACTAAGCTTCTGTTTATGTCATATAATAAGAAGACATTCGTGACACAACTTCAGAGTTCGTTGCCGACCGCAATTTGCTCAATATTTGTTTCACCTTTGACCCACACGATCTCTCGTTCAGAAATCACATCTCCAACTTCTTCAATATTCGGCTACCTTGAGGCACGTTAGCCTTATGGTCTCTTTTCGACGCGTGAACACCGACCTGTGCGGTCTAATTGACTCTTTCTTAGTTGCCTTTAGGGGGAAGGGGGGAGATGTCCGCGTACTTGACCTCTGATGGTTGCCGCGTCCTCTTCTCTGCCCCCCCCCCACGGTAGTAGCAGTATAGTTTCGCTTTAACGACACTGTGATAACAGAGATCATTAGCGTCACCCTCCTCTTTTATCGAGGCTTGGGACTGGCACTGCCAGAGTACGAACAGTGGCGGTGTTCTCCGCCCACGGCGACCTGACTGTTCAGTTTGCACCTACATGTACGGCTACTATACAGCTATGCGCTTTCTCTGTCATTGGCCCTGCGACGCGGAATGGGCTTCCTCGCGAGGTGCGCTGTCTCCATCGGGCCCTTCCTCACCGATCTATCGGCTTTTTAAGACTGCTTTTACGGCTTTGCCTGGGTCGGGATCGCTTCTGTGTAGAGACCTTGAAGGGGAGCTATATAAATTTCGATTTATTGATTGATTGCTGATTGAACTGAAAGAGCACTTAGCCTGTAACGCGGATAGTACTTGTTCGAGCCTCCACTCATGCGGTCACTCTGTAAGGACGTTAAGCAAGTCCTTCACAAACAATAAGCTAGTTCAGCATTATCAATGCGCATGCGCAACCAGCTTACTTTTACTTCCGGGTCATAGGTCACTGTTCGTAAACAAACCGAATGGTGCCGGTAGCGATGTTGCAACAACCGACAATTATTGTTGATATATCGCAAATGCAACAGCCACGAGTTCATGTTTAACTCGTTGAAGTTGTCGTGTGGCCTCGTTCTGTTATAAATTTCTTCAGATCATCTACCTTTCATCGATTAAAGTAACTCCATCCTGAACGATTTTTCTAACCTATCCGCCATGTTTTACTTTATTTATGAACCCGCAAGGCATGACGGGAAAGGTGATAGTTCACCAACTATCACCTTTCCCGTCATGCCTTGCGGAAAATATAATGCTGAACTAGCTTATTGTTCTCTATGTTCTGTTGTGTGGTCGAATGTTGCTATGTAGGTTATGTCTGTTTATTCGGTTGTTTCTGCCTACTTTCCTTCCCGTTTACTCCAGACTCGGCTGATATCTAACCCTCGAACCGATCTGCAGTCAGGCGTATCTTTGTAACAGAATAGAAACCGTTGGACTTCATAAAGGAAGCGAATCTGCCTGTTATTTTTCTCCGTGTGCCTCTCTTTGTATGTCCGTATCTGTCTTTCTCATGTCTGTCTGTTTGTTTGTATGTGTGCATGTCTGTGTGTGTCTGTTTGGGTATGTGTCTGTACGTGTGTGTATGTCTGTCTGTCTTTCTGTCTGTCTGCCTGTCTTCAACGTCGAATAAAAATGGTCTGAATAGTTTCGTGTAGATTTTACGGTTCGATGAAGAAAGAGCTTCGACAGTAAACGGTTGGGAAGATAGATTGGTATTTTTGTCTGGATATGACTAAAACCAGGTCAAGAGAGACAGACGCACAAAGAAAGAGATACAGACGGACAAACCGAAGACAGAATTGCAGAATAGAAATAGAGACAATGGGGGGGGGGGGAGAAACAGAGTAATTGAGTAAGAGTTCGTTGCCGACCGCAATTGCTCAATATTGGCTTCACCTTTGATCACCCATATGATCTCTCGTTTTCATATCACATCTACATGTACAACTCAAGGCTTATTCTAAGGAATTTTATTAACTGCACATGAGGCAAAGTTGACGACCGGGGGGGTAGCAACAACGAGAGTTTTCCAAGAATTTTCGAGGGGGGGTAGTAACGAGTGTTTTCCACCTAAAATTTCCCTTCCTGCACAAAATCTGATTTTTAACTGCACAGATTTCTTTCCCAACTACACACTTTGTGTCCGGTTGCACGTTAGAATAAGCCCTGCTACAACTTCTCGCGTACCTGTTTCTATATTCGGCTACCTTGGGACACGTCAGCTTTATGGTCGCTTTTCGATGTGTCAACACCATCGACGTATTTATGGTCAATACCGACCTGTGGGGTCTAATTTACTCTTCGATTGCTGCTTTTCGGGAGAGATGCCCGCGTACTTGACCTGTCATGGTCGCCGTCACCTCCGCTCTGCCGCCCACTGCGACCTGACTGTTCCTTTTGCACGTACAGCTAGTGTCAGCTACTAGACAGCTATAGGCGCTTTCTCTGACATTGGCCCTGCGACGTAGAATGGGCTTCATCAGAAGGTGCGCTGTCTCCCTTGGGCCTTTCCTCGCCGCTCAATCCTATTCTTAAGACTGCTTTCTTGCGCTTCGTTTGGGTCGGGAGCGCTTCTGAGTGGAGACCTTGAAGAGGCGCTATATAAATGTCCACTGATTGATTGATTGATAGATGGATAGATAGATAAATAGATAAATTGATAGATAAATAGATA
>JACEVL010000201.1:290000-325000 GCA_020284085.1 Aporrectodea caliginosa
CACCTTTTGCTTTGCGACAGTGATGGTTTAGTAGGCCTACTTTATTAGCCATCCCTCCCTTGCTCTTTCGAACGGTCTTGCACCAGGCTTAAGCGTGGAATGAGCCAACTTGATGAAGTGGTCTCTGTTGGCAACTTAATTCCAAGTTGCTTTTACCGACTGTATCAGCTTTCTTTTGCTTCCTGGACGAGGCTTGGATATTTTGACAACTATTTTATGTCGGGTCTATTTAACTAACTTCAACAAGTACCATAAAACCAGAGATGGTCCAGGTGACTCCCGTGATCAGAGTTCCCCTACCCCCTGACCTGATTCTTTGTTATTATTATTATTTTTTTTAAATTATTATTATTGTTGTTGTTGTTGTTCCTACTACTACTGCTACTGCTATTGCTATTGCTATTGCTGCTGCTGCTGCTGCTGCTGCTGCTGCTGCTGCTGCTGCTGCTACTACTACTACTACTACTACTACTACTACTACTGCGGTTGCTACAACTACTACTATTATCAGTATTATTATTATTATTTATTTCATTTCTTCACAAAGTCAGCAAACTCATAAACAGACGAATTAAATTGAAAGTTACTTGAAAATATTTTATTATCGTCATCATCATCATCATCATCATCATCATCATCATCATCATCATCATCATCATCATCATCATCATCATCATCATCATCATCATCATCATCATCATCATCATCATCATCATCATCATCATCATCATCATCATCATCATCATCATCATCATCATCATCATCATCATCATCATCATCATCATCATCACGTATATTTAAGCGCCACGATTGGTCAAGCATCAAGCATCAATCGATGGCGCTGAGCACTTTGTGAAAGAAAAACTTGCTCAAGGCCCCTATACGACAATTGTCTCAGGGCATGCAAGAGACTCGAACCCCTACCCTCCGCGTTGTAAGGCGAGCGCTCAACCAATCGGCTACTGCGTTCTTTGCCCTTTATTACCTCAGCCACCGTTTCACAACCCTGCCCTTCCCAGTGCTATGGGAAAAAACTGTCGTTTTTATGTGAACAACGGGATATTCGGTCGACTTTTCTCGCTAGACCGATCAACTGCATCGAAGGCTTCAGACGACTAAGTAGAATATGCCATGTTTACCAGAGTCCCAGGTAACGTCTATGACGACTTAAAAATTGCTCACTAATACTTCCCTATTTCTCTGTCTGTGTGTCAGTGTGTCTGTGTGTCAGTCTGTGTGTCTGTCTGTGTGTGTCTGTGTGTCTGTCTGTCTCTGTCTTTCTCTCTGGCTAGTTCCACGTCCTGTAAGAATAGCCTTTAACATACATATATACATACATACATACATACATACATACATACATACATACATACATACATACATACATACATACATACATACATACATACATACATACATACATACATACATACATACATACATACATACATACATACATACATACATACATACATACATACATACATACATACATACATACATACATGTACATACACACATACATGCATACATGTATACATAGATACATGCATACATACATACATGCATACATACATACATACATACATACATACATACATACATGCATACATACATACATACATACACACATACATGCATACATGTATACATAGATACATGCATACATACATACATGCATAAACATATATATGTACACATACATATATACATAACACATGCATACATACATACATAGTATGAATGTATGTATGTATGTATGTATGTATGTATGTATATATATGTATGTATGTATGCATGTATGTATATATGTATGTATGCATGTATGCATGTATACATGTATGCATGTATGCATGTATACATGTATACATGTACCATGTGTATGTATTTGAGTGTATGTCTACTTATACGTATGTATAAAATAAAAAAATGTAATGAATACGTGCTTGTAAGGTGCAAAGAAATACTGTACTTACTTACTTATCTATTTCCCTGGTTGTATTAGGTAAGACATCGCGGATCGAGCAAGGAGTGTCTACTTGTGAAGTAAGCAAAATTTCAAATGAGAAATTGGTAAATCCAAAGGAATGTGTCGACTACAGTTTGGCTAAGCGGTGTTTTAGTCATGGCTCAGCAATCTGTAGGTTAGTAGGCCTATTCGTAATGGTTCAACAAATACAGTTATTGTAAGAATGGTCTCTGTCACGGCCATTGTCACGCCACAATGGCTAACTCTCACGTCCAATGCAAGTCAGGCTGACCTCACCCCACTGATTTATTGAATGTCTGTCCGTCTGTATGTCTGTCTGATTGGTTGACTGACTGACTAACATAGCCTTCTAGTAGACTGACAGACTGATAGACTGACTGATCAGACAATATGATTGAATGTTTGATTGGTTTAATGATTGACTGATTGATTGACTGATTGATGGACTTCTTGATTGTGCGATCGACTGATTGAATGATTAACGGATTGACTGATTGTTTGATTGATAGATAGATAGATAGATAGATTGATTGATTGAATGACTGATTGATTGACTGATTTATCGGTTTATTGACTGATTGACTGATTGATTGATCGATTTATTGATTGACCCAATCGATCAACTGATAGATAAATCGAGTGATTGATTGGTTGATTGATTGATTGATTGATTGATCGGATTGCGCAGCTGTGTGGGAATCACGTGATGACGAAATGCGGGATTTCAACAACAGTCTGTCTGTGTCTTAGCGGTAAGTTACGCTACTGAATGCAACAAAGCAGACTAGACAACAAAGGCGAACAGTCGATTTACATATATTGATCGCTCGGTCATTGCTACGAAGCACGCGACGCTGAAGGGCAAAGTCTGTACTTTGCGGACCAAATTAATCGTGTTCACACCACAAAAGAACCCAGGGCACTGAAGGACGACTTTTAGTCAGAATATGCTTAGCTTGGTATTTCGACAACATAATATTTACGGGGCGTTTTTACCATAGAAATATGTATTATATATATAGTTATTATATTCCTTATGCATTGTATTATGACTGTATATGATGATGATGATGATGATGATGATGATGATGATGATGATGATGATGATGATGATACAACGACGACGATCATAATGATGACGCCGATGATGACGACTACAACAGCGACGATGACGACGATGAGCTTAACGTTGAATTTAATCGGAAGCGCTCAAAGATAGGCCTATAACATTATTGATATACTTGTATACTGTATATATTCTGTATATATGTATATATATATATACACATATATATATATATGGATTTCTGTTTTATCGTTAAGCTCATGCATTACGCAAGCTCTGTGTCTGTGGTTGACCTATAACTGATCAATGCCGCCATTGTCTTGTTCCGGCAAACAAGGATGACTTGGCGTCATGTACATGATGTGGTTTTCGTGAGTAGTCAAATAAGAGGAAATTACCACGACTTATACACATCGGAGGATTGTCCTCATGAAATACGGGGGATTTCAACAGTTACACGTCCTATCTAGAGGATAAGACATGTAAGCGGACGAGTCAACGAGGGAAACATGAATGAGTGGGTGGGTAGGTGGGTGGAATGAGTAAGTATTACTATTACAATTAATATCACTGTCATTGTTAGTTATACACTACTACTAGGTATACTACTACTATTATACTGCGTACTACTACGACCACCACTATAGTACTGCTATTACTGCTACCACCGATCACTATTATTATTATTACGGTAGTATTACTATTATTATTTTAGCCGAGGTAGTAGGCCTACTAATCGACCCCTCAGGCTATCAAAACTAAATTACTGGACTTATTATTATTGTTATTATTATTATTATTATTATTATTTTTTTAAATTTGTCTGGAGATGACCCTACTCGTCGTTGTCCTGGTTGGCGAAAGTGCCTCGGAACGCGATTGCGATTATTATTATTATTATTATTATTATTATTATTATTATTATTATTATTATTATTATTATTATTATTATTATTATTATTATTATTATTATTATTATTATTATTATTATTATTATTATTATTATTATTATTATTATTATTATTATTATTATTATTATTATTCATTATTATTATTATTATCATTATTATTATTATTATTATTATTATTATTATTATTATTATTATTATTATTATTATTATTATTATTATTATTATTATTATTATTATTATTATATTATTATTCATTATTCATTATTATTATTATTATTATTATTATTCATTATTAGTATCATTATCATTATCATTATTCATTATCATTATTATTATTATTATTATTATTATTATTATTATTATTATTATTATTATTATTATTATTATTATTATTATTATTATTATTATTATTATTATTATTATTATTATTATTATAATAGGCGCGAATCAGAGGACTCGAAATGTCAAGGCAAGTCAAAAGGCATTGCGTCCTGAAATTTGATAAATTGAAAAATCAATCTAAAGTGAGAAGACACGTTCCAATATATAATAAAGCTCCGGAAAGGTGAGAGTTGGGCCAATTGGCCCTCTCATTGGCCCTGATCTTTCAAGGCTTTCATCTTTATATTTGTTTCCTTATGATTATTTTCAATGCTGAGAACGCAAGCCTACATCCAAAAATCATATTATATTCGCGCATGCTCCAATGGAACAGCGTATGCACACGACCTATTTGCGCACGCTCGCTCGGTAGCAACAGTCGAAACAAGATTATTTCAAGTTCTTTGTTCGCTAAGTTTTTGCTAAAAAATTGGACATGGTCTGACTACACGCGAGGCTGTTTTGACGCATCGTCAGCTACCATGCGTGCATATAATATCGCTGTATGCGGAGAACGCGTTTTCGCCTGGACTAATCGGAGCAACCTCGAGATTTCTACAGCGCCCAAAAGGCGAATAAATCTTCATTGGTAGCGTCTGAAATAACTGGTTGTGGAAGTGACACATTCATACTGTAGCGCCTCATTTGATTTGATTTGATTTTATTTGGTAACCAATCACTAACCATAACAGAACAAGTAATGCACAAGTCAGTACATTGGCAGACAAGTATGGATACTCAGGAGACCCAAAAGGGGCCACATGCAGGTCCCGCTGGTCAGGGCCACCTGGGAAGGAATGTATAGTACAAATGGTATATCCGACAACTGAAATAAATAAGCTTTGGATCAACATTGGCAATAAACAGTCTTAACTATTACTTAACTAATATATTAAATTTCAATCAGTGTGCATATTTTCTGTATTTAATATGCTAAATGAAAGATGAGTGAGTGGTGATGTTTTCAGGGTCGATGATTCAAATATAAGTTTGCATAAATTTGCGTCTAAGCTTCTGATGATATTTACTGGTAAACTTTGCTGTCACGATATGAAAACGACCAATTGAAACTAGGCAACAGCCACGTCAGACTCGTCGGCAGACTCATGACGAAGCCACCTAGTCAAAACAAATCGATAGGCAGAGGGTTAAAAATCAGTTACGGGTCGTGACCCAGTTACAGGTCACGATCCTAAGGCAGGAAGAGGGTGAGACGGCTAGGGTGTATCATGGTGTTTACAGTTGAAGCGGCGAGGGAGGTATAAGGGTAAGATAATGACTCAGGATAGGATTTGTGAAAGAGCATTGTTTTCGGTTTGAGTGAAAGACCTGTAGAGAGAGATAGCAAGAGGTGAGGTTTTGGTAAGTTCGTAAGATGGATAAGATATTTGTGGTAATTTTGACGACAGTTTGTTCCACAAAGGCGGAACAGCTATGGCTGTGGAGCGATTTGCAACTTTTTAGTGATGAGGTATCGGAAGGGCGGAGAAGTGTTAGGGCGTAAGGAGAATGGGTTGAGCGAAAAGGTTGGAATGTGAATAACTAACTGGTGAAGATAGGAGAGTGATAGGAGGGAGGAAATGAAGGCATGAACGATAGAAGGAAAGTTGGATGAGGAGACAGAGCGTCGTAGGCCTATCGCTCTGAGCCGTCTCAGCTGGAAGTATAGCAGGAGCGGGTAAGGTTGGAAATGTGAGTAGAAAAGGCAAGAGTGCTGTCCAGGATAACGCCAAGATCACGAACACTAGACAAGAAAGTGAAAAAGGGGAAGCTCTCAGCAAAACATACCTATTGACCTATTATAACTGGTATGCAGCAATAGCGGTGTGTGAGGTGTGTTCCAAAAAGGCCCAAAATAAATATCTAGAATCATACATAATACATACAGACTGATACGGTGTATACGTATACATATATAGCCTAAGGCCTACGTATCTACTTAAATACAAAATCTCAGAATGGCCTGGGTTATTATTCCCCGGCGATCCTCAATGACAATAGTTAGGCTATCCTATTATTAAACCCAGCGGTATCAATGTCTCATAATCGAGAACATATACACTTACAATTACAATTACAATAACAGCACAATTACAATTACAATTACAATTATAATCATAATTACAATTACAGAATAACTATCACGATTACAATCACCGCAACTCAGTTGCAATAACAATTACGGTACAATTATTAAATCACTGTCACGACTACAATCATAATTACTCATTTACAATAACAACTACGAAAATCACTCGACCACGATTACGCTCACGATTACTCCATTACAATTTGTGTAGGCCTAATCATAGCGTCATTGTCACGATTACAATTACATGATCACTCAATTACAGTTGCAATTACAAATTTTAGAATCAGGTTACAAGCACAATTATTTAATTGCAATAACAGTTGCCCCGCCATTTAAGGTCCCCGTTTACGAACCGTGACTATGCTTGCAAGTTGCCTGTATGCCTGACCCTTGGTTCTTGGCCCGGAACCGATTGTGACCTAGCATGCCTATCGATTTTGTTTTGACTGAGCACATATGTGATGAAGCCGACTCTCGCGTATTATTATTATTATTATTATTATTATTATTATTATTATTATTATTATTATTATTATTATTATTATTATTATTATTTTTTTTTTTTTATTTTTTTTTTTATTTTTAAATTTTTTTTTGCCCCGAGGTATACAGGATCCCTCCAGGGACTTAGATATTACTATAGCTATTACACCAAGTTCCGGGACAATTTGGGATCAATCCGGGACACGGGATGCCACAAGGCCGATTCCAGGACTGACCAGGTGAATCCGGGACAGTAAGCAACCCTAAGACTGCATGACGAAATGGCCCGCGTGAATCTTGCACAATCAGCATGTGTTGTTGCTTTGTCTTGTGCTGGGCTGCTGGCATATGCATCAACACCTGTGCAGACCCCGCGCATACGCTATGGCGCATGCGCACCAATCAACCACCGTTAGCTGCAATCGCCAGAGATGTTTCGCAGGTACGTGAAATTACTGTCACCGTTTGCTGAGTTTCAATGCACGGCAACGTGATTTGACGGCAAATTACACTCTCTGTAAACGGTAGCCTTAAATGAGTCAGGGAATTACCCTCGTCAGAGCGAACAAACGCGCCGCTGAAGACTGCAACCGCGTCAGGCTTGATGAGTTCGGTTGGCTCTGGCTATGTTAGGGGAGACAGGAGCGCCGCACGGCTCCGCCTGTTACCCCTCTTGCAGAGGGTCGGGCCATTGCGTGAACGCGTTTGTCATTCCGATGTGTGCTGCTTCCTCATGGGAGTCATAGCGTGGCCATCAGGCTATCTGCACCCCTCTCACCTTAGAAAAAGGATGTCACAAGCGAGCTACAAACGCCTCGAAACGTCACAGCCCAAGAGGCGGGGCAAAGACTTCCTAGTGACAGAAAGACGCGTGCGATTTGGGGAAAACTCATTCGTAACCATGTCCTGGTTGCCAAGGCTGCCCGCTGACTGCCAGGGAATTATCCTAAAGCATTTGTTATAGTATAAATAGCGGTTCAACATGGCAATGTTCAGTAAGAGATCTTTAAGTCAACGCAACACACGATTAAGATTAGAACGAGTTCTTCACAGAGTCGAGCCTAGTCAAGTCTCGAGACTTCAAGTCAAGCTACAGCAACTGCTCACTGGTCTATGTACACGAGTCTGGTGTCTGCCTTTTAACTATACCGATTATTTAACAGCATGGCTTTCCTAACGTCTACCGCCATTGTCAACTGTTTCCTACCTCTGATGCTAGTCGTGATAGTATTTCTCTGCTCACCACTAGGTGTCGATGCGTCACCGGTGAGGTCACGACATCGACGAACAGCCGATCGACCAACGTGAGTACTTTGCTTATCTATTTATTTCTTTGTTTTATCTATTTATTAATTGATAATTAATCAAATTAATTATGTAAAGAAATCTGTTGAACTAAGCTAACCCCAACCCCATTTGGGGAGTTAATCGGTAAAAAAAATACTCGTTCAAACCATGGCCAGTCTGGACCAGTGAGGAAAGACAAGTGCATAGGAGAAATGTGTGGTGAAAGGCTTACTCAGCAATAGTTTGATCCACTGAGTGAAGCAGCGAGTAGTATACAATATACCATAGAAGCAAAATATATTGGGAACATAGGCGTAGCTACACTGAGGCAAGAGGAGGCAGTTGCCTCCTCTTGCTTTTTTTAAATACCGGAACTTCCATTGACTAATGACCTCAATTACCAGGATTTTGCCAATGGTCTGTGACGTTGCCTCCTCTTGAATTTAAGTCTCGCTACGTGCCTGATGGGGAACATGTATCTTCATTGGGAGCCAGACTGAAATAATTGGTTGGGTAGTCACCCTTTCATACGATAAGCCCCATATAAGTTTGCCTAAATTTGCGTCTAGGCCTCAGATGGTACGTAGCCTAGGCCTAGGCTACTGGTAAAATTTGTTGTCACGCTATGAAAACGTGACACGAAGTTACATAGAGGCCTATGGCCACGTCAGACTCGTCAGCAAACTTATGATGAAAGTCATGAAACCACTTTAGGCTATCAATAACCTGTAGCACGCATCTGAGTAATTGAGGTTGAAGTTGTGAATCTACCCATATAACAACTAACACTTGTTTGTCTTACAGCACGGGTGAAAGCGCGGTAACACGACCAGACCCCGTATCATCACAGGATTACGTCGACAGCTGGGCAGAAGCCCTTGACGGAGAGTCTATCGGTGAAGATACCACCACCGATGACGACATTGACGAGCAGACGACGAACGACGACGACGCCTCTAGCGACCGCCATCAACGGCGCCGTGAACTCAACGAAGCGCTGACGTCCCGCATGCTCCGTGAGCAGCGGCGTAGGCGCAGAACGCGTCAACACCTAGCCATCTACGCCATCCAGGCCCTGACGAACAACCTTCAGTCGAGGGCCGTTTGCGGCTGGACGTACCGTAACAACCACGACATGAGGAGGATTCCTGCCGATCTCCCAGAGGCCGTTTGCGATTCCCTGACGGTAGCCGGAACGCGCAATCGCTGCGAGCAAGTCTTCTACAACGTGCCCATCCGGACGCTGGGAGTGTCGCCCAGCGGAGTTGTGTCCTGGTCGGCCAACTGGCTTGCGCTGAAGGTTGGGTGCACGCTGGCTACAGCAGGAAGCGTGCCCTACAGCGCCAGCTAAATTGGACCCGATTGGACTCCTCTAAGTCCAAATGACAGTCGATGGGATGGATGGCTTACTGGCCTTCCAAAACACATCTCGGGTTAAGTCTCTGGTTATTTCTTAGTGCATTAAGTAGCCCTAGGCGTTACATGGCGGACTGACGTCATATCTGATGTGACGTCACATTCTGTTGCATGTGTGACGTCGCATTCTGTCGTATTAGTTGACGTCAGATTCTGTTGCATGATGTGACGTCACATTCTGTTGCATGCTGTGACGTCACATTCTGTTGTGATGTCACATTCTGTTGCATGATGTGACGTCACGTTCTGTTGTATGATCTGACGTCATAATACGTTAGATGTTGTGACGTACATTCCGCCATGCCACATCATTCACTACATCTAAAATTCACTTCGTTTAAACCTACACATTGCTGACAATCTTACATTTTGACTTGAGTTTGATCTACAATCTCATCAGTTCTGCATTTACTTTTAAATTATTGCTATTAATTTGTTTAACTTAATTAAATTAATTTAGTTGGATGCCTTTATATGTTATTTAACACTAACACATTTTGTTATTGCGACAGTTTTTCGCAATGACGAACTTTGGAATGGCCAAAAGTATTAGAGAATTGTTATTATGTTCATTGCTTTTTGGAACGTCACATGTTTTCAGTCAGCTACCTAGGCCTACCAGCTTGTGCTGGGCAATGTGGCTGCCTTTTTGCTTTTCTTGTTTGTTGCCTACACAGAGGATAAATTTTAACAAGATCTCTTTGACTGTGACCTAATTGGGCCGAAGTCGATACATAAAGCCTAATACAGGGCTAAAATTAGGATGAAGTTAAAAATCATTGGCCTTTATTTTCGTTCAAAAGCCGGTTTTAAACTTTCGAACGGGGACCTAGGCCTAATTGTTTTATGCAATGCCATGTAGGCCTAAATCGAGTATTGTAATTGGGTACATTAATATGGAAATTTACTCACCGTAGGCTATCTCCAACTAGCCTATATTAACATTAGCATATGATGTAGTGTCTTTCTAACAAAGTCGTTGTATTATTCTAACCGCCAAAAGCGAAAACAATACAGAAAAATTTAACCTCTGTGTCTTGAGATGTACCCTGCTCAATGTGCTCATTACAGTCGCATGAAGAGTTTGTTAATTATCTATTTATATTTATTTATTCGTTTACCTGCAGTTTAGAATAGCATAATACGTGTTGCAATGCATACAGCGCAATTTGATTGTTCTAAACATTTCATGTATTTTTGTGTGAGGATGTTCTTAATTTTGTCTCGTTACACTTGTGAAGCTTTATATATTGAACTGGACTTGAACTGTTGTTATTAATAACTATTTGTTTTAATTTATTCATGTTTTATACGTATATCCGATAAGCCGTGAGCCAAACTGTTAAATGTTAACAAATAATTATATTATTGTTGAATAGTGTCTGGATGACAGTGCAGGCTCAGCAGTTATTGTTGTTACAATGTCATTAAATAAATTATGTTCAATTTTACTGGATTACTTTTGCTACTTAAATTGAATGGCTCTTGCACATTGGCAATTCGGGCCTTACCAATTAGGCCTACTATAGACTGTAGTCAAAAACTTCTGTAGGCCGGATGAGCCACCATCAATAACGTAGATGCTAATTAAATGAACCTTCTGCTTGAGCTACGGTAGCTACCCCAATAGGCCTATTTTCAGTTTTCCTCAGAAACGAGTTAGACCTATTTGATAATGTTGGACAGCTTGTATCATCAAATAAATCCGTTTATCCACAAAGCTGGAGAGTTTGAAAGGCTTTTAAAACTTTCGTCTACTAGGCTATAGCACAGCTGAAAAAGCGGATGTCATTGACTAACTCAACCCATGGAAGGCAAGCACATACTAGCTCAAATTATTTAATTACAAGGACCAGTGCGACCACTCTCAACTTTCTGAAATCCCAAGCTCATGGCAAAAAAATCCCAAGATTGGCCAAAAGTGTACAAAAATCCCAAGTTACTGAAAAGGAAAAATTTGTTATGAAATAATTATGAAATGCGCTTTAACAATCTCACAAAAATGTCTAGCTAACAAATGGAAAAGAAATACCGGAGCATACCATTGAACTATGAAATTACAAGGTTTACAAGTAACAATAGTAATAAACGTCTTTCACACACACCCACTGAGAGAGTTTTTTTAAAATCTGATTCACTGCCACTGTTGAAAAGTAGAGTAAAAACTAGTCTGTAGAACTTAGAAAAAATCCCAAGATTGCATGCAAACTCCCCAGATCCTAAGTCGACCCCAAAATCCTAAGATCTTGTGGAAGGAGTGGTCACACGGACAATGACGCTCTAAAATAAGACTATTGGTCTAAAACGACGGCCGGTGTCTGTTTGAGCGTTGGGCTATTAATTATCGTAATGCCTTATGAACAATAAGATAGATTTTAAACTCCACTCTCCTCAACTGGCATCCAGTGCAATGAATGCAAGATGGAAGTGTGATGTGTTGGTATTTGGTGGTTCTTGTTATGGCTCTAGCCTCTAGCCAGAGAATTTCGAGTCTATTGTAGTTTGCGTGAATCAGTCTTAGTGATACCAATTACAAGTGCGTTTATGTCCGAAAAATGCTTGCATCACACATACATACATAGTATTACATACATGCACATGTTCTAATCATCGAATAACTATTCCTGGATTTGAACCTACAACCTTTGAGTTACCAGCAAACCTGTCTAACCCTCATCCTCCTCTGCACAGGTACCTCTCTCAACACATTTGAACAAACATAATATTCTAATACATACACATGCATATTATGAAACCCATTACAAATCCTCTGACTAGGCAGATTTCATTATCTTCCCATAAATTCACAACATATCCAATGTCCTCGATTGAGAAAATTGCTCGTACAAACTTTGACATCAAATTCAAAGAACTTTATAAAACTATCCATATGGTCAGTCATTCGCTAACGATGCTGCTGCCATGATTTCCTGGAGAACTGTCACTTTTTCCCGTATCAATCCAACACCACGTTGTGTCTTCACCTTCATCTCCATTGGAATAACTTTTCCATTTGTAGCTGATGCCGATATTTAGCAGCGAAAAACAATACCAAGCTGGTTGCTTGTGGCAATGAAATAGCCAACAGCGGAAGCCAAACTGGCCGATATTATGACCAATCTTGGGATCAGAAACAGCCAACTAGGACCCAGAATGGCAACCTCAGAACCCACAATGATTAAACTCAGGATCCAAAATGGCCAATCTCAAGTGCCCGATCTTGGCACCTAAAACAGCCAACTTTGGAACCTAAAACGACCAAACTTAGAATCCAAAGTGGCCAAGTTAAGAGATCTAAAATGGCCACTTGCAGGATCCAAAATGGCCGCCATGAGACCCATGATGGCTGACTTAGGAGACCCAAAATGGCTGCCTAGGAAGACCAATGGATCATTCCGCCTTGATGAGAAGTGCGCAGAGTGCCGTTGCTCCTCGTTCCTTCGTAGACCATTCCACTTCATTGTTGCTGAACTTTGGATCGAACTGTTCATGCGTTCCGATCGACTGAGGCCCGATCTTGTATGATCCGGGCTTAATACAAACCTGGAAAGCAACTCTCATGTGATGCGTCTTTTTCGTTTTCGAGTCTCTGTATCTAAAATTGAATAGCAATCGAATTTATGAACGTATTATTTTGCTCTCAAAGTGGTTTATTTATTATGTAACATCCAGCCATTTATTTCTTTCTCTTAGTGTTTTTTCTTGAGGCTTGACATAAAATTTCCTGCAATTTCTCTATGCTAACTGTCTTGTACCTGAAGTAACGGGTAAGTGCGTGCAAACTTTCAATGTGCAATGGTCATAAGCAAGCTCTTTGCTCATATTTCTTTGGATAGCACCAAGGGCTTGGAGGCAAATGGCAAGTCCTTCGATAGAATGGCCTCATATGTACGAACTTGGATGTGGGACTAATGCCTTACCGGGTCAATGTCCCAAATGAAGGAAATGACAAGCTCTCCAAGCTCCCATTATGAGATACACAGATTGCAGCTTCATCTCTCATGAAAAGTGAAACAAGAGATCTTAACTCCTGAGTTTCCGAAAATGCCTGGGACCCAGCATACCAGCCTAAGCTGCTCACGGTTTGGGATCTTATAGCAGACAGACAGAGAGACAGACAGACAGACAGACAGACAGACAGACAGACAGACAGACACACACAGACAGGCAGACAGACAGACAGACAGACAGGCAGTCAGACAGACAGACAGGCAGACAGACAGGCAGACAGACAGACAGACAGGACATCCGCACGCACACATGCTGTAACGTAAGCAAAGTGGTGTTACTACTACTTTATTACTATCAGCTAATGTACAAGAAAGGATACGCTATAACACTCCGATTGCCTCTACACCTAATGCGTCGACCTACACATCACGTCACACGTGCACATACGCACACACATACACAGACAGACACACACAGACACATACACAGAGACAGACACATACTCTTGTGTTGGGGCGAATGCCTGGCAGCCAGCGTATCGTATCGTAGGGGAGAGGACGATCGGTTGGATGTCCAGCTGTTCCTCCGGTTTGTTCTTTTCGTCAAAGTGACCAATCTGCAGACGCGATGTCACACCACCCACAAGCGACTTACCTACAGAACACAACGTTAACTAACACATCAAATGCAAAATTATTATTCATAGTAATGCTTCTACTTGCAAAATGACTTATCTGCATATTTCTAGCACGGCAGACATTTGCCTGTGAAACACAACATCAAATTATAAAATTATACCATACTTTCTCACGCACTGGAATTTGTAACAGTCTCCCACCAAAATCAGAATCTTACCACGATAAATAGCCCAAGAAAACTCTGTGAGGAGATATACAAAAGTTCAGATACATACTGTATATACATACATATAGGCATATCATACACACATCATTAATACATGTAGGCTATAGCCTATTTGCCTTCCTTCAGCAGAATATGTATGTAATACTGTATACTAAGCATTACATATTTAATATTATAAATTATATCTATTTAATTGCATCATTATATAGGGTGACTAGATAGGTCGAGAACGATTTTGAATGCAGAAAAATTTATGTTATACACAATATAATATGGAAAGTTGTATACTGGAGGATAGGTTGTTCAAATGAGAATGTTACGCAAAAAAATTAGATCACTAGCTCTCTTATTAAAAGTTTAGCGCCAATATCCGTGACGTCATCAAATTCGTGCCAAGCAAACGTCCAGTTAGGCCGAAAACAATAGCCTATTGTACGACCATCATTGTTAATCCACACATAATTAATTAATTAACACAAATTATCATTTAGTATTTAATAATGTTTTCTTTACTCTTTATTACAGCCTCAAGTCGATTAGGCATCGAGCCGATTAGATTTTTCAGAGTTGTCAGAGGTATCGATGTCCATGCCTTACGAAGCCGACGTTTTAAGGTGTTCATGTCTGGGTTCGGGATCGGCATAAACAGTTGCCGCCATAATACTCCAAACATTTTCTATTGGTGACATATCCAGCGAATTAGGCGGCCAGTCCCCCGGTGAGAAGTATCCATTGATATTTTTGTACAACCATTCGACTGAGGCTTTTGATGTGTGTGCACGTGCACCGTCTTGTTGAAATAATCCTTCGCCGTTATTATGAAACATTTTTGTGGCTGTTAACTGAGCGCAGACTGCAGTTCGCTGGAATGCGGGTTTGACCTCTTTCTCCAGTATCTCATTAATGTAATAACTCGAAGTGACTGAAGTTTTATTTGGAATGATATGAAGTTTTGTTAATCCAAGAGATGTCATGCCTCCCCACACCACACCCTCAGTGTGGTGTGGGAGACTGAACTTCACCTGTGGAGCGCACGGAACAGAACTTTCTTGTGATCCCCACACAACGTCGTTCTTACTGTTAGGTACGTGGTAGAGTTTGAAGGGCGATTCATCACTGAACATAACACGCGACCAATCAATATCCTTAAACTTCTTCGCGAAGTTTACTCGGCGAACTTTGTAGGCATCAGTTAACTTTGGGACTTTTTGTCTCTTGAAACTCTTCCATTTCAGCGTCGTCCGCATATAACGCCTGATTGTCTCTTTGCTTCCAGCAAGGCGTTTGTCTTTTAACCGACGTTCTAATTTTCGCAAACTCTGTCCTCGCCTATATTTAGACTGTTTGATCAGTTTTTGAGCGGCAGCAGTCAGCACGGACTTTCGACCACCGTGATATCGATTCCGCAGCGTCTCGTTTGGACTCTGCTTGTAGCGTTTGGCCCACTTGCTAATCCACGATTTAGAACGACCCAATTTCTTTCCTATGACACTGTAACTGTACTTTTCTTCCAATAATGTAATAGCTTGAGCCCTAATTTGCGATTCATTTAAGGCCGCCATTGCCTAATCGGCGTATTCACTAGTCAATGATAATGCTACTTGTTTACGTTTGCTTGGCACGAATTTGATGACGTCACGGATATTGGCGCTAAACTTTTAATAAGAGAGCTAGTGATCTAATTTTTTTGCGTAACATTCTCATTTGAACAACCTATCCTCCAGGATACAACTTTCCATATTATATTGTGTATAACATATATTTGTCTGCATTCAAAATCGTTCTCGACCTATCTAGTCACCCTATATATACACATATATATATAATTATATAGAGAAACTCACTGGAAACGAGCAGATCTCCTGAATCAAGCAGCTTGCGAACGACTCCAGGCTTTGTGCCGTGAAAGCTGACATGCCACTTGTCCGAAAGGTTCTGACCATCCGCCTTTAACTGCATCCTGTGTCAACAGCAACAGATTTATATAGCACCTCCTCTCAGAATTTTATCCAACTCAGTGGCGTAACTTCATATTCTGGGCCCCCCTGCAAGATTTTCAAAATGGGCCCCCCTCCATACAGCCGATGACAATCTGATAGACAATTTTATGTTTCAAATTATCGACTCACTTTTGAGGCATACATTTTAATGATTTTAATTTATGAAATTTTATTTTATTATTAATTTGTAATCTTATGCCACAACTAAAAATTGTTTTCGATTTGCATTAAAATTGATTAAAATGAGTCAATTTTACATCGTTTTTTAAGTTCGTTTTGTAAATCCTTCTTTTTCCGTCGTTTAGCTGCTCCACTTAGAGGCTTGCTAGCCATCATTAGTACAATTTTTTATTTTTAAATCTTAAATTTTGTATTGTAATCCGATCTAATGTTTTGTTGTTATATAATTTAAAAAAATAGTAATAATAATTTTACATTTTTATATTATTAAAAACTATTTTATTAATCTATTTAAACAAACTTTTTAAATAAATATCAACAACGATGGCCGACGGAAACTTGGCAATGAGACTAATGACGTCAGCATAAATCAAAGACGAAAAGTGAAACTAATTGAGTGAATTAACTGCAAATTTCAACGTCATCTGGCGATTATAGTTTGCCTTCGAGTCACTGCTCACTAGCTTAAATCAAAGCCTAGAAAAATATGCGCCGACCGCGCATCAATATCAATAGTAATATTCCACATCATCTGCCTGCCTGCATGATTTATTGATTTTACAAGGCTAAGGAGTTTACAAGGAGTTTCGGTTTCCGGCTTTCTGCTGTGCATTTATTAATTAAAATAGTTCATTTTTTCAGGTTTGAAAATGGGCCCCATTTTACCTGGGCCCCCCCGCAGTTGCGGGCCCTGCGGGCCCATAGTTACGCTACTGCACGGACTATCTACATAATAATATGTTTAGGCATGTACGTATGTACATATGTACAGGAAAGACACGTTAACGAATGGTTGTTGGGAGTCAAAACCATTGCGACCAACTGTTAATGGACCGCTTACTAATGGGAGGTAGTGTGTAAGTTGCAGAAGTCTTAGTGTGGCTAGAGAGAAAGGCTAACTAATGGTAAGGCAAAAGCACACATGCTCCAACAGTAATGAGGTCTGGCTTATGAGAAAATTTTTGGCAATGCCTTTATTGAGTGTGGCTAATGACACAGGCAAGGGAAAGGGAGAAAGGGATCAATTGGAATAATGTTCTTGGAATCCCTGGTAGGGAATGACAATTGATGTGGCCTTGGACGGAAGGCATACGGAATTGCCTGAGGTCGGGGGCAATGCCTCTGATTACTTGAGTAGTGCTATACAAATAACCTTAATAAATAAATAAATAAAATTAAATAACTCCTTAGTAAGACCCAACTTGGATCTACGAGATGACTAAAAAGAGAATAAAACATAAACGTCCAAACTATGATAGAAGTGAAGTCAGTTTCAACTCTTAAGTCCAATCAGATTTCAGACTAATGAGCTAAACCGAAGAAGTCTCACCTCAGGTTGAACTTACACCATCCGACAGGCAGGGCGTAGTCCTTTGGCGGGTCGCCTTTTCTGCCATACAGTACATCACCTCGAAGTTTAGAACAAGCGTCGCAGTAGCAGAAGCTGTTCTCCAACGTAAAGTACGCTTCTGAATCAAGTCATAAACAGGGAGGGTAGTTCAGTGTGCCAAATTAACGACCTAATCAAAGAGAATGAATAAACTAAGTTCAAATGATAAATCACCAGCAGAATATCTAAACGAAAGATGAAGCAAAGTAAACTCACTTATCACACAATATTCCACTAGACAACAATTCTCAGAAGCAGTTTCTTAATTATATTACCCTTATCTGAGTGATTGATTGATTTGAGAGGCAATTAATAATAGCAATGTTCAGTGTTTTTCACATATATGTACACACATAACGTATGTACACATGTACGCACGCATAATAAAGGCTTAACACTTCTTCATGAGGACATGTACTTATTTCACAAAGAGAGGACATCTTTCATGCTACCAATTGTTAAATCTAAACTGTTTAAAGTAGTTTTGTTAATCAATGTATCTTTAGTTACATTGAGCTGAGCATGTACTTCTATAAAATCTGCTCCTGTTATAGTCTATTTCAAGTATTTATGTAATCGCTGTGAACAATGTACTGCATGTGTACTTGTCAGCTGGAAAAAAAGACTAACTAACTTGCTTACTTACTTATATACATACGTTTTTCTGTAAGTAAACACAAAGAGACTCAGAACTGGTTGTGCCAGCTATCATCGGAATATTCGATATAGCTTTCGGTTGTAATGTTAGACTGATCACAATTCTAGCACTTCAGCTAAAAGTGATTCCAACAGTCCATCCAAAAACTAATTACTTAAGTTCACTGCACTTTACTACAGCATTGTACCAGTAAACAACCTCTCAGTTCATGAAAAACATTAATTTATTATTTCTGACATTAATTTGTAGTAGGCAGAGTGGTCTCTGAATTTAATATTAAACATGATAATTTTACCTGGCAGGCCTAGCGTAGCCTTAAATCTTGAACACGTATTTTGAAATTCGCAGTTTGGGAGAACAATTGCCTCGGACTCTGTCTGCCGTAAAGACTGCTTCTCCTTTGGCCCTGTACATTCCAACAGGAAAGAAAAACTCTTCAAGCACTTAAACTGGAGACGACTCAGTCATCTGCAACCATTACCTGTTTATGTTAAGCACAGCACAGTCTTTGCAAGACTCATTCAGTAATTAATGATTAATATGAACAAATAACTACTAAGTAACTACTAACTAGCAATAAATATTAACAATACTATTCAAAGATAAACAAAGAATAATGTTAATTTTGTATTTGTCATTATACATCTAATCCCAATTAACTATTAATCAATCGCTAATTTTTAAATAGTTCACTATTAAAAAATTTAATCATTAACACCCTAATTTTAATTGGACAGTCCTTCTTGTCCTCACCATCTTCCGTATCGGCCTTTTCTCTGTCCTCAGACGACGGAAGTGGCAAAGATGTTGGGATGTCCCTGTCACACTCGACGACTGTCACCTGCTCACACTGGCCATACAGATCGACAACAGCATAGCATACGGACGGAAGTTCTCGTACGATCGCTCCACGATCCAATCCATCGACAACGAGATGGAGGGTGGAATCGGAGTCGATCCTCACGCCGATCATTTGTCCAGCCATTAGGGCGTCAATGTTTGTACAGCAGTTCTCCTTGATCTGAAATTGCAGAGTAAAGGCATTTTCTCTTTTAAAGGAGTTCTTCACACTGGAAGCATCTCTGATTAGGTTGTACCGTGAGGACATGGGAACTCTAGTTTTTTCAAAGTAGTATTAAAAACAGTGGTTCAGTTTTTCAGGAGAGATGGTGGATATCCAAATATAACGTAACATGGGTTTTAAGTAGTTCATCCAAAAGACATTTAGTCTGTGTTCAAAACCACTGCAAGTTAATCTGGAACATGCTTAATAGCCCAATTTCCTAGCTTGGGCTATTTGCCAAACTCAAAAAGCCAAATCTTTCTAGCTAATCTATAACCGATACTCTCCAAATGCTGATTGGATAAAACAAAACAAAAAATGCATCAAACATGATGCATATCATAGATTATTGCACCCATATAGGTGATGGAACTCCTCTTTTAGACACAGATCATATAGTGCAGGTGGTTGGATCTCATAGTTCAGGTGGTGGATCTCAAACCAGAGGTGCTGGATCTCAAATCTAGCGTGATCCAGCTGAATTCAACCACTGATCAAAAAAGCAGAAGTGAAACCTTGACTCCACAGTGGTAGACGGAATCGGAGTGTAAGAGCCACGATGGTTTCTTGATGTTGAGAGCGGAAAACGGAGGCGTCCACTTGTCCGGAGAAAAGCCAATCACTCCAATCACTAGCGACGCAGTCCACTTGGGGTTGAGTCGGTCAATTTTCACCTGTTTATAGAAAACTTTCACATTAAGCACAAAGTCAGCAAATGTTATATAATTTTGTACTGTAAAGCAAGGGAGCTGACCAACACACAAACCACTAGAACATCGCATACGCCCAACTTAAGGTAAAATGACGTAAAACACTAACATTTACAGAAGGTAAAATGACGTAAAACACTAACATTTACAGAAGGTAAAATGACGTAAAACACTAACATTTACAGAAGGTAAAATGACGTAAAACACTAACATTTACAGAAGGCAAAATCACGTAAAACACTAACATTTACAGAAGGTAAAATTACGTAAAACACTAACATTTACAGAAGGTAAAATGACATAAGATACTAAAATTAACAGAAGGTAAAATGACGTAAAACACTCAAAGTTACAGAGCATTCTAGATGCTTTTCTACAGATGTGCAAATACAATTGCATGATGATAAGGAAGACTGGTCAGGACCTGGAACAGATGGTTACGAGGTAGAGGTCGTGCGGAGAAGACGAGGCCTTGGTTGTAGCTGGCGATTCTTTCAGCCACCTGGTTTCCATTCTTTAGGATGATATTCTTGCCGTGGTTGTCGTGGAATTCAATTGAAAAGCGAGTTCGTTCGTCGACAGATGGCTGCAACCAGATACAATTCGTCGCTCATTTATTTATTTATTTCAAATAAACTTAAAAAGAAAAGTTCATCACAAGTGACGTGGAAAGTTATGTATAAATTTTAAAAAAGGAAAAGTTAAAGAACATGTATTCAATGAAGTATTAAGCACTCTATTATTTTCTAAAAGCAGAGTATGATTAAATCACTATCACCAAGTGTATGTCTGTATGTACCTGGCTGAAAATGTACACAAGGCACCGTTCAAAAACTGCTGTGAACGTAATAGTTCAACGAATCTCCACATGCGTGCTTTAATGTAAAATAACAAATTCTGTGCTTTGTCATGAAAAGCAATGAAAAAATACCTCAGCGGTGATTTCATTAAGAATGAGAGATGCATGCTGTGACGGGCTGACTAGATCAACGTAGATGTTGCTTGTGATGGAAACTGCGTCAATGCGACCGTACAGGTCGACTATGGCAAACACATTCTACAGAAAAGTGTCACAATTGTAGTTACACATTTATATATACAGTCCCGTGCCTTTGTCTGCATTGGCCCTTCACTATGGAATCAACTTCCCCTTGGTTTGCACCACCATACTATCCGGTGGCCCTGCTACATCTTTTCGCTACCTCAAAACTTGTCTTTATTCTCAGGGACTTTCGCACTGGAAGCTCCTCTGATTAGTGTGCACTATGAGAGGTGCTTTACAAATCTTCGAATACAATACAATATAGAGCTGCTCATTAATAGCAAAACAAATGAGAGGAGCTCTCTGTGCTAGCATATATGATGTTAAATGTCATTAAGAACTAAAATACTACATCAGTTAGCAAGACAATGCACAGTTAGCAAGACAATGCGCAGTAAACTAGAAGGTTCACCACTGGCAGGCCCATGCGCACACGTGGAATAAACCAAGCCCGTCAACTGCTAATAGATGGAATGGATGTTCAGGGTCATTGAACCAAGTAGTGTGGAGAGACCACAGGTGACAGTGCTAACAGCATATGAGCAGTCCCTCATTGGTAGAAGAGGATGCATAGTACCTTTTAAGAACCTCTCCAAGGTGCTGATTATTATTTTTAAATGTCTGCTATCTCTACTTCACAACATACTCTAAATAAAAAAAATTATATAACATCATCAACATCACCATCCTTGTCATCATCATCATCATCATCATAATCATCATCATTATCATCATCATCATCATAATCATCACCACTACCATTACCATTACATCACAATATCATCATCACTGTATTGTATATATCCTTATCATTATTCAATTCAATTCAATACCATTTTATTTCGAGATATCAACCATAATAGGAACACAACTGAGCAGTTGAGTAACTAACAATTATGGTGGATTCCCAGAACAGATAATCCAGAAAGGGACATATCCTGCTAAACCTGGATAACCTTCATACACACTGAGAATCAAGATGGTCACTTAATTAATATATTAATGAAGGTTATAGTATGAGGAAATAAACAAAAAGAAAGAAAGAGAAGTTGCATAGTTTACTTTGGGAATGTTGGTGGCAGCGACTCCCATGTCTTCTCCATTTAGGAAGAGGTGCATGTTACCATCGGCCGATCGTTTCACTCCGACCTGGCTGTGCACGCCGAGACGTTCCAGCGACGGACAGTAGTTCTCCTTGATGGTCACTCCGTTCTTCCTAACCTCTGACCCCGTCACTATCCACGTCGCCTTCGTCTTGAGGTCGCTGGCCTGCGATGGCAAGATCGAAAATGAGGTCGAGTCAGATATGGCCATTGTTGTCAAACCGATCTGCAGTGACCCGGCCCACTTGTTGGAGATGTTGTCAATACGTATCTGTTGAAAATACAATGCACTGAAAGTCAATTCTCGATGCTAACTAATTAAAAGCAAGAAGGAACTAAGTTTGGTATAATTAGGCAAGGTATTGTATTCACTTTCCATGGAGAGTACAGTCAATGTACTAATTTTATACCAAAGTTCGCCAGGGGGTGCAAGAGGAGCAGAAATCTCTAAGCACCATTTTGCCCAATAGGGATTTTAATCCTGACCTGTCGGTTCAGTCTAGCATGCTAATCATGATACTATTGCACAATCGAAGACCACTTTGATTGTAACGTAATGTTGACCTTAAGTCTATTTTGTCACATAATATAAGGTTTCACTGTACTGCGCTCTAATCTGCATTGCACTTCTCTGGACAACCCTTCTGACAAGATGGAGCACTTGTGAATAAGCTGGTGCTTTCAAGCAGTGCTTACGAAATTTGGAGTTTACGATTACAATTACAGGATGATAGAAACCTCAAAGAGTTCGTCAGATTTCACAGGGTCACAGCTGAAGGTCAGCGCTTGGTTGTAGCTTCGCACTCGACATACGGTCGTTCCGCTGTTACGTATCTCAACGTTCTTGCCACAGCATCGACTGAAACGGTGCGTCATTTCTACAGAAATCACACACATCATGTTTGGCGTGGAAAACATTTATAATGCGGATGATTTACGATGTAGTTTAACGCTAGGGATAGTTGGCATATTTAGACTTTTATGGCATGTTAGGATTCCCTAAACCACAAAAGTGACTGCTTTGTACACCAAAATGCAGTTAGCAATTTTTACAAAAAAGGATACATTTACTTACTATATATGTATATATTATTCATGTATGTATGTATGTATGTATATATGTATGCATGTATGTATGTATGTATGTATGTATGTAAGTTTGTATGTATGTAACAAGAAGATGGATATCTGACTGTTCTAAAGAAATGCACTTTAAGATAGTATAAGAAAGTTTGCTGCACAGGGCCGAGTGCAACCAGGGCAAAGTGCAACAAAGGCCAAGTGCAACAGAGCGTCCAGAGCGCACATATTAGCACTGTTCCTGTTAACTCGGCCTAAGCAAAATTATCATCATTGTTTTAAGACTCACAAGTCTACTTAATAGGAAGACTGTTCCAAAAGTAGGGAACATATGTAAGTACAGCGTGTGCTTGCTTACATACTCCTGGGTTACGCACCATACTCCTTAACCCAAAGAAATGTTATGTCCCTAAAGCTACTAACAAACCATACTTCCACCCACAACAGACAGGTATGATTCCATAGCGCTATACCTGCAGAAGATGGCGAGACGAGTGTTGGTTCCGGTTCGGCAAGGATGCTGTTACTGATATGGTTCGAATGCTGTGGCCCACATCCACTTGTTATGGTGACTTGAGCACATTGACCATACAGATCAATAACAGCATAGACACCTGCACAAGACAGAAATTTAAAATTATGGGTAAAAAATCTGTACTAACAATACCAGAGAAGACAATTATTTTTCAGTCATTCAGTCAGTCATTCAAAAATTTATATAGCACCCCTTCACAGTAACTACTCAGAAGCACTCCCAACTCCAGCCTGGGCAAAACGGTACAGTAAATTAAAAAATTAACAATCCGGCACCGAGTTGCTTTTAACACGCAGAAGCGCCACCTACCATCATAATTTCAGTTGGGGTTATAGACCTCCTGCCTCCACTGTGCTCACATCCTTGCTTCACATTAAAATCTATACTTGATGACTTAACGTCTGTTGTGGTATGACCTTAGAAAATGGCAAAAGTCTCTGCGTCAATACCAAGGGGACAGTCTCATCATTACGTCATATTTAATAACATGTATTTATTACGCGCCACTATCTACTGACCAAGCATCAGTTGAAGGCACTGAGCAATGGTGATTCAAGGACTTACTCAAGGTCCCTACACAATAACTCTCAGATGAGGCTCGAACCTGTACTCTATGCACTAGAAAGTGAGTACTAAATGTATGTATGTATGAGCACTTGTTATAGCACCCTTCAAGATTTCTACTCAGAGGCGCTCCTGACTACAGCGTGGACACTGAATCGGAGTTTCAGCGCATGAGCAATTGCGAGTGACAGACTTGCCCAGGGTCCCTACGCGGTGGCTTGAGGTGGATTCGAACCCGAAACCCTCCGGCTGCAAGGCACCGAACATACCCCTACATCAGCGCATTAGAAGGTGAGCAGTACTGAGCACTAGTCAGCTACTGTGTCCGACGTGATAGTCTCATGGGAAGCGCCTGCCACTATGAGCACGATGTCGGAGAACAGCTAAGGGACAAATGCACCTTCTACTGACAGAAAGAGAGATACGTAACCTGTAAGGTTAAAGGTCCCATGTCCCATATTAGGACTTACACATGTGGGAATGATACACTCGTCGCGTTTTCATAGGCCCTTGAGTTGGCAATGGATGAATCTTGAGGTCAATTACTTAACTTCCCAGCTTAAGCCGCTATCAAATTATACTGTTCGGTGAAAGACATATGTGCGCAAAAACTACTTGCCCAGGCTTCTTACATGGAGCAGAACCCACAACTGCATCATCAATGGCCAAGTGTGTAACAACTGCATCACACTTCTATATCACATATATACAATACTTGCGATCATTTCAATAAGAATAGTCCCTTAAGCTACCCCTGAGGCAGCCATAGGTATGAAGTGTTAGCGACTTCATTCTTAGCCTCGGCATATGAGGGCGGGTGGCCAATCCTCTCCCTCACCGTCTCATCTTCCCACCGACAATGTACGGTCAGTGTACTCATTATAGCTGAGTTGGCTAGGGAATTACTATAAGTAGCCCCATAAAATGCCCAGTTTCATAAAGATGAACTATATTTCTCCCTGACCTGAAGGAATACTGGAACACGCCACTCCCTGGTCCACTCCGTTGAGGTAGTAGTGAAGCGTGCCATCGGTACACCTCGTCATTCCAATGCATGATCCGACCCTCAGTGCATCCAGATCCAGCTTATATCCGTTTCGGACGGTTGAACCGTTCTGCATGATGGCTGAACCACTGTGAACCAGAAAAATCATCAGCCAAATATTCCATTACTAAGTTATTGTTGTCGTCGTCGTCATTATCATCATCATCACATTGTTATCATCAACATCATCATCATCATCATCAAATTGTTATCATCATCATCATCGTCGTCGTCATCATCATCGTCATCATCATCATCATCAAATTGTTATCATTGTTATCATCATCGTCGTCGTCGTCATCATCATCATCGTCATCATCATCATCATCATCATCATCTATTATTATAATTCTCGTTACTTGCGTAGAAAGCTGTATTACTTCATAGAACCAAACATTCTTGATATTATAATCATTATTACTATGATTATTATTAATAGTAGTATTAATATTTTTATTATTGCTATAACTACTATTATTATAATTATTATTATTGTTATCATTTTAATCTTATACCAGAGACTCCTTATAAAAAGACATGCAGTATAACACAAATTCTGATATCTTTCTGACACTTTTATTATTGCTATTAATGGCCTGGTGATTGCGGGACGTTCTACCTAAGCATCCATGTGTCGAAGGCTATGTCCGTCATTGTACTCGGGAAGTCAATATCTTCGGGTGAGACGAGAGTCAAACCTTAAAACAACAACAAAACCAGAATTAGCTTAATTAATAGATCATTACTAACATAACTAACACGCCCAATGAAAAAAATTAGAAGCATTCAAGTAATTTGTTGAATCAGATAATGATGTAGTTTATTCTTAAACAAATGCATGCACATATGTACGAATGTTTCTGGCTATTTCTATACCACATTCACTAAAATCACACATGGAATCCAATCCAGGAACCTAGATCATGAAAGCCACCCATTATAGCAAAAGGCCGTAAAGGGACTTGGTGATGCAGTGAGTTCACCTACAAGCTTCAAGGCTGCAAATGCTGAGAAATTCTAAGAAATGCTAAAAATGCCAAAGAATGTGTCAGGAAGGCTAGGAATGTTAACTGAATGCCACAGAATGGTATGAAATGCCAACATATCCCTGCTAGGCCAGTGATCATGAAAGCCACCCTATTAATAGCACAAGTCTGTTCAGAGGGAAACATCCATGGTGATGAGGTAAGTACACCTACCTGCTTCAATGGATCCTGACCAGCGTTCCACCATTTTGTCAATGCGAACTTCAAACATTTCATTGTCGGCAAGAGGTCGGTTGCTCATGACGATTGCATCGTTGAACTCGCCACGAGCGCTCGGGCGAGATGCGGTTTTGCCATCAGCCGAGATGATGGCATTCTGACCATGACGCTGATGGAACCGCAGTTCGTCCGTCTCGAAATCAATCTCATTCAGTCTCAGATTGTCAGAATCTACATGTTCAACAATACTACACTGTAATTGTAATCAAACATTTATATAGATAGTAAACAGCACAATGATAAGTCGAAAACAATCACATTCCGATAAGTCGAAAACAATCACATTCTGATAAGTCGAAAACAATCACATTCTGATAAGTTGAAAACAATCACATTCCGATAAGTCGAACACAATCACATTCTGATAAGTCGAAAACAATCAAATGCCAAGGTGCACACCATCCCATCCAAACTGGTGCCAAGGACCACTTAAATATCACCATCATCAGTTCCTGATGCCAGCCCTCTGGCGGCAATGGGTACGAATGAACGATCTCCACTGTCCTCGGTCACTCGTCAAGTCCAGCGCTCCCCATTATTATCATCATAATTATTATGCATTAATTAAATGCCACTATCTAATGACCAAGCATCAATTGATGGTACTGAGCAGTTGTGAGTGAAGGACTTGCTAAAGGTCCCTACACAGTAACCATCTCAAGGGAGGCTCACACCCATACTCTCTGCATTACAGAGCGAGGGCTTTAACCAATTGGCTACTGTGTCCCATAATTTGCACTCACAACAACAACAAAGTTCATTTATCCTTGGTAACAATGTACTTTGCCAGTGGGTAGACCTGCTAGTGTGATAAATGTTTGTTCTAGGTTTCTCACCCTCTGATATTTGAGACTGAATGTAAATAATATGCCAAACAATTGACTGGTACAGTGGTACTCAACAAAAGCTACTGAGCCGAGTTGAAATTCTTGCTAGATACCTATCGGGTCGACGATTGTGGCCTGGGCCGCTTGTCCATACAAGTCGATGACTCCATAGACGTTTGAAGCGACACTGGAGGCCGCTGTGCCTTGGTCAGTCCCATTCACAAAGAAATGCAACAGTCCATCCTCCTTGCGAAGCACGCCAACACGATCTCCAACCTTTGCAAAGACCAGAGGCATACTGTTACTGTAATGGTAAATCAGAACTTACCAAGATATATGCTGCAAAATGCCAAAGAATACTGAGGAATGCTAAGCAGTGTTAAAGAATGCTAAGGAATGCTACGAAATGACATACTCTTATCATATTTATCAAATATTGAAGTTCTGAAGCTGAAATGACATACTCATATCATACTTATTAAATACTGAAGTTCTATGAAATAATCAACAATACTAAGGAATGCTAAGGAAGTCTAAAAATGCAAAGAAATTTTATGAAATGCTAAACTGCCAAGGAATACTAAGAAAAATTAATGAAGGGTAAGAATGTTAATTGAATGCCATAGAATGGCATGAAATGCCAACATATCTCTGCTAGCATGTCCATAAATATTTTATAGCACCCAAATGAGCACTATAAGGATCCCATGTGAAAATATGGACCCAAATGGACCACATATAGGCAAGCTAGCAGGGATGCCACAGAATGTTTTTCCCAGGTGATGATTTCATGCACTGTAGGTCACTGTAGGCATAAGTGGTTCATTAGAAATTTGACGTTACATGTTGTACCGATCATCTCTAACCTAGACACTTTTGACGCAACAACAATCATAACACAAAGAACAGCAGTCAATTAAGCTAGATCTGAGGCAGCCATAGGTATGAAGCATTAGCGACTTCATTTTCTTAGTCTCGGCATATAAGGGCTGGTAACCAGTCTTCTCAGTCACTCTCTCATCTTCCCACCGACAGTGTACGGTCAGAGTACTCACCATAGCGGAGTTGGTTAAGGGTGCAGGTGGAGCAGAAATCTCGAACAAAATTTCTGCCCTGGTGGGGATTTGAACCCCAACCTTTCGATCGAGTCAAGCACACTAACCACTACACTATCGAACACAAAACAAATCACTAGATGCGTTAACCAAAAATTCATCCATCAGTTTCCTCTCACCTTCAGTCTATCGAGATTCTGTCCATACTCCTCAAGGATGGTAGTTCCATTGTGCATGACGCCATTTCCTGTCATCATCCACGTTCCGGAACGAACGTTAGTCATCGTCGAAGGAAACTCCAGTTCAAGCGGAGAATGGGTCGTGACCCCAATCTCAATCGACCCGGCCCATTTATCCACCATCTTGTCGATAACCACTTCGAACATTTCGCCCAGTCGCAGGACACGCTGGGTTATGACAACCGCATTGTTGAAATCGTCCATCGCACTAATCAAATATTAATCAATTTGCAACAAAAATTAATCAATTTCACTGTTCAAACACATTCATTTCCCAAAGCAGATTGAAAAGCATGGCCGACTCAGTCCAAGACGTAGAACTATTGTATGCGGCTGCAGACGACCGCCTCTTCAAAGCTGTTATCAACAACCCCGCGCACGTATTATACGGGCTATTACTCCCGATTAAACAGACTCCGTACTCACTGCGTCCAAAAGCCCACAATTGAGTAATACCGCATGCTGACAGTTGACTCGGAAAACATTTATAACGCGGATGATTTATGATGTAATTTAACGCCAGGGATAGTTGGCATATTTCGACTTTTATGGTATGTTAGGCTTCCCTAAACCACAAAAGTGACAGTTTTGTAAACCAAAATGCAGTTAGCAATTGGTAAAATAAAGTATACGCTTACTTACTTACTTACTTACTTATAACAGTCAGATTAGTAAATTTCTTGATAAACCAATTGTCTTAGATGCTTTTAATTGTTAGACACAAATTTTCATTTACTTTGGTCGATGAGCTGTTCTCTGGTTGTTGATGATGGCAGCATGCATGCCACAGCGCGTGTGGAACAGAAGGCGGTCAGTCGGAGGGGACGTTATCAGATTTTCTCCTATAGATCAGAGAAGAACAGATCAACTTATAATTTTTCAAAGAGTCTCAGCACTATGTCGTAGTACTGTTAACTGATATGTAAGGACCTCAATGCCAAGTCACACTGGTACGTAACTGGTATTCAAGTGCCACAATGCTAGGTCATATTGTTAACCGGTAAATAAGCAATGCAGCACTAGTTCATACTGTTAACACACTGTATACATATGCGTGTGTGTATTTGTGATGTGTGCACTATGTGTGTATGTGTATGTGTGTGTGTGTGTGCCTCAGCACTAAGTCATATTGTTAAGTGGTATATAAGTGCCTCAGCACTACATCATAATGTAAACTGCTGCATAAAATTATACTGCAAACCTCAAACCATCCATAATCTGGTATACAATGTGACTCCGCCCTAGGTCACACAGTCAATCACTCACATAACACTGCTTCAGCGCTAGCTCATACCTTCATCATCGAAGGTGCGAAGCCGACGAAACAGACTATTCATGCGGTTGGAGAGGCTGTCCTCACGAGGCGCCTGGACTGAAGCTTCGAGTATTGCGACCTTGACAGCCATTCCGTAGAGGTCGACGACCCCCCAGACGGTCTGTGGGACCTTCGTGGCAGCCACTCCCTGGTCGATGCCGTTGATGTAGTAGTGCAGGGAACCAGTCGCCTTTCGTATCAGTCCAATCCGATCACCCTCCTCAAACAGTTTGATAATGCCGTGATAAAGACTACATACGGACATTTGCATATGTTTAACACATTTGCATATGTTTAACACATTTGCATATGTTTAACACATATTAGCGCCTCTGAGTAGATATCTTGAAGGGGCGCTATATCAAGTTTAATTGATTGATTGATTGATGTGCATATGTTTAACACATTTGCATATGGTTTATATATATATATATATATATAATGTATGAATGTATGCATACATGCATGTATGGATGTACACATGCACAAGTATGTATGTACATGTATGTAAGTATGTATGTATTTAGGGAATTAATGGTGCCTTTAAGTACATATACATAGACACATGCTTTACAAAAACATCTATTAAAGCACTGAGACCATAATTAGGGCAACTGTTAAACCTCACCCTCTAATCTTGTAACAAGCAGCGTTCTGCCTGCCTGATCGATTGAATAAATGAATATACAATACAATACAATACCTCTAAAAAGCACCGCTGATAAGCGGCACAGATTCTCGTTAAAGCAAGATAGGTTCATCTTCAAGGAAGCACACATAACCGAGTAAGAAAGTAAGTAAACAAGCACAAGAAACATTACGGTCATTACCTGTAGTTCATCGAGGTTAAATTCGCCATATTGTCTGCGGGTTCCTTTCCCATTCGTCAGAATCCCACTCCCACTCATCATAATAGTCCCTGCACAGAGTAAAATGTTAAACCCATGCAACTATTTCTATCAGAAAAGCAACGTGACATAATGTAACATCATCAACATCACAGTCGCCACTTCATAATCACCATTGTACAAATCATCATGATAATACTCATCATCATCATTATCATCATCACCATCGCAATCATTGAAATCATCGTCATTACCATCATCATTACAATCATCATCATTGTCATCATGATCACACTCATCATCATCATCGACATCATCATCATCATAATTGCAATCAGCATGATTTCCATTATTATGCTCACCATTATCATCACCATCACTACCACTCCAATGTGGCAGTAATACTAGCAGTACTACACGCAAAGTAAAACCATTATGCAAAGCATCCCAAACAATACCATCTACATCACCGTCACCTGTCACATTAAGGCCCGGAGGTATGGACTGGTCTCTCTCTTGAGCTGCGCCTATTCCCTAGGTCACTCTCTGACACATAAGCGCTCTAAGTGCTTGAAAACTGTTCTTTTTGACCGTGCTGGAGTCGGGAGCACCTCTGAGTATAGTCTCCTTGAAGAGATGATATAAATACTTGAATGAATGAATGAATGAATAAGGCATTCTCACCTGACCGCATGTTCGTCATGGTAGCAGGAAAGTCAAGCGTGTTTGGGTTGTGCGTCGTGACGCCAACTTCAATGGAACCGGACCACTTGTCCACCAACCGCTCCAAACGAATCTATGGTGAACAAAAGCAAGGCCAGTGATTCATGAAACGAATAAAGAGATTCATCAAACAGATAATGAGAATCACTTTCAATTGTTAAGATCAGTTAAATAATTACGTGTGCAGCGCTCTTCTGAGGAACAATGTACTTAAAAGATGCGACATGAAACGTCTTCATAAACACACAAAATCATCAAATGTATAAAAAGATTCATTGACGCGATCCAGTAATTCATCAAAGGGACAAAATACCATGTTACATAAACCTACGATAAACCTACACGTCTTAGAAAATAATTGTTAAATCCATTTTAAAACTCCATATCTTATGGTCAAGATACTGTCATTGTGCTCATCATCATCATCATCATCTGAATGAATTAATGAATTATCATCTCACCACCACCATCATTGTCATCATCATGAATCACCATCAATAATCATCGTCATCATCCCCACCACCATCGTCACCACCATGAATGCCACTGAATGAATGGCCACCACCGCCATTGTCGCCGCCACCACCACCAAGTCACCATCGCCACCACCATCATCATCATAATTGTTGTCATCACCATCATCCCCATCATCATCATTTTTTGTCATCTTAGACCGAAAAAACAGAGGAAAATCCCACCTCAAACAGTTCGTCATCTCGAACCGGTCGATTGGTCATGACAACGCCATTGTTGAACTCATCCAAAGGTCGACGTCGCTCGGCAACTCGCCGGTTGTTGGAGAGTTTGATGAGCGTTCCATGTCGCTCATGAAAAACCAACCGATCGTTTGTCAGCTCATTGCTCGCCAACGCCATAGACTCCGAGACAAGCTCATTGGAAATGGCTACAGAACAATTTACCATAATAATGTAATTTAATGTAATGTGATCTAATGTGAAGTAATGCAGTTGGAACGCAATGCAGATGCAACATGTAGTTACGTAATGTGTTACACAATGTATGGCAATTCAATGTAGTACAGTGTAATATAACACACAGTCAGGCAATGTAATGTCACATAATGTAAAGTAATGTAATGCAATATAACATAATAGTCAGGCAATGTAATGTCACATAATGTAAAGTAAAGTAATGCAATATAACATAATAGTCAGGCAATGTAATGTCACATAATGTAAAGTAAAGTAATGCAATATAACATAATAGTCAGGCAATGTAATGTCACATAATGTAAAGTAAAGTAATGCAATATAACATAATAGTCAGGCAATGTAATGTCACATAATGTAACATACAGCCAAGCAATGTAATACAATGGATTGTAATGTAATAGTAAATCCAGTCATGTAATGTAATATTACATCTAGTTACACTACATCACCACAGTCATAACCAATCTTCTCTAATTTGATTCCGTCTGATTGGATATAACCCAGAATGACTCATCAGGTCCAACGAATTCTCAGCTTTCTGTTAAACAAGGTACAAGACTTAACGATTTCTCACCTGCGACTTCCCGATTGGTGTCATCAACAACCGTCACCTGGGCGCACTTTCCATACATATCGACCACCGCCCACACCCTGCTAGGGATGTTCGTGGCGGCCGGTCCCTGGTCGACCCCATTGACGTAGATGTGTAGCACCCCATTCGAGGTACGCATGACCCCCACCCGGTCGCCTTCTGCCAACTGATCGAGGTCCTGGCCATACTCGTCGAGGGTGGTGTGGCCATCCTTCATGATTGAACACCCCGACATGACCCACGTGCCCTCGTGGAACCCTGTTGCGCTCGTCGGAAAACTCAGGTTCATCGGATCGGAAGAAGTAACTCCAATTTCGATCGATCCGCTCCAAGAGTTAACCTGTCAAAAATTATGCCCAGATTAGCCTCAGATACTAATCTAATACAATGACTTCCACAGCAACGTAATCATAGTGTACAACAGGGGTTCCCAATCTTTTCTATGCTCCACACCCCTGGGAAATGTTTGACCAAATGTTCGCACCCCCTACAAAAGTATTATCACTTTAGATGCATCCATGAAATTGTCCCCAGAGATGACCTCCTATAATTGTCGTTGATACTGGACCATCTAACGCCCTGCTATTGAAACTTGTGCATAAATCCTTAGGCTAGCCTTAAGGCTTACAATGTTACATGGAAATAAACTTCTAATCTTACGGTCTTACCCATACTAATCCTCAACAATTAATAATGTATTAATCAATGTATTCTGATAATTCATACTTTTCCTCTTTGTCGCACCCCCTGAAATGACATGACAAAACCCCCTGTGGGTGCACGCACCCCAGTTTGGGAATCCCTGGTGTACAAGGTATCAAATATTCACTTCAAGTGAAAACATACCGTAGTCACAGATCAGTCCATTAGAGAAGCCAGCATGATTATCCAGTAAGTGAGAGAACCAGAAGTCAAGCTACGTAGGGCAAGCAAGCCAAACTCAGATTCACATTTATTTATGACTTTTTATGCATGCATCACAATTTTTGTCATAATAATAACACCAATATTCTTATTATTACTAGGAAATTACAACTACATCAACTTGAAATATGCACACATATGGGTCAGCAGCGTCATGGACTAGTGACAAGATGAGAAAATCAAATATGATGTTGCAAAAAAATTACTTCATATGCGAGTCGTCTTATACTGACAGTGAAAATCTCAAAAATTCAAGAATTCCCCGCATTTACAAATTGCATTGACTCGGTTAACAAGTGCACACATCATCGGGCAAGTTTATAGTACCTGGGGCTGAAGGATATAGTAAGTTTACTGGCGTCGTGAGTGTCTGCTGGGGGTCACGTTAGTCGTCGTCAGGGTCGGTTAGGGTCAGGGTTATGGTTATTGTCGTCATTAGAAAACCTGG
>JACEVL010000201.1:327500-375000 GCA_020284085.1 Aporrectodea caliginosa
CTTACACTGTAGAACGCTTAGGATCTGGCTTTATAACGTCTATCTACATGGCCTATAGGCCTATACTTAGCTCACACACGCATCATACGCACGACGCTATTATAATTATTATTCTGGATTCATTTTTGTTTCGGGCATAAGTAAAAGCTTGCGGTTTTGCCTCCCCCTCCCACGGGGCCCCACCACTGAAATTCGCCTACGCCTATGGTTACCGTTTACTTCCTGTAAGAATAACTATGGACACCATAACAAGGATTGTTTGAAGACGTAGCCTACTGTTTTAATTGATGAATAAACAAAATAGCCTACTATAGTCTGTTAGATGACTGATTGATGAAACTATAGGCCTGTGGAACATTAGCGGAACATTATGTTCCTTTGGGTCTGCCTATTGACGCCACTGCACATGAATGTCTTGATTGTGTTTGTATGTAATAGCATATGGTGATCAAGAAAAGAATTGGTTGATTGACTTGATTGACCATCGACTGAAATTTGTTCCAGCTCTTTGTCGGAGTTCAAATCCGGTAAGGCCTACATAAAAAAATATGTTATACAGTACTGTCCCATGCATAGTGGCGAGTGTTATTAGGCCTACCAATAGGTCTTCACCCTTTCCATCAAGTAGGCCTATTATAGGCTTAATAAGTTCACGAAATGCCCCCGAACACACCAATTGACATCTTACAGAGGAGAAAAGGATTTTCAGCAGGCCTCAATGAGACAACCCAGCCAGCACGCACATTAGGTCCGTATAATGTAGCGTAATTGAATATTTATATAGCGCCCTTCAAATATCATCTCATAGGCGCGCTCTATGCTAGCCTATATTATATAGGCTTAATTATTATGCTAAATGTCATTATGAAAGATTACATTACATCAGTTTGCAAAACAATGCACAGTAAGCCGAAAGAGTCACCAGTGGCGGGCCCACGCACACACGTGGAACCAACCAACGGATTCCCGTTGATGGCATGGATGTTCAGACTTCAGAGTCTCAGGGCCAAGTTGCGTCGATAGAGTAGAGAGACGACAGGTGACAGCGTTCGCCAACACAATGACGCTGACGATGAGCAGTCCCTCGCTGGTGGAAGATGACGCACGTCGGGCGCTAGACGTCGAGGCACAAGAAGTACGCAGAAGACAATCTGTCGGTAGATCGAAGCGACTCTGGTGACTAACGGACGAAGTAATTCCAATGGCCCGTGTGGATTGCCCCCCGCAGAGAAGAAAACACCCGGCTACAGTTGAGGCAGTTTTGAAGTCGAGCATGGGTCGGAATGCGGTGGAGGTCACGAATGTGCATGAAGCAGGAGCGCGAGAGTTGGAGATGTGCTTAGAGAAGGAGAGATATGATTACAGCCAACAACCATGCTGGACACCGTGCGGAAAGTCGTCGTCTTAGCATTAGCCTAACTGACACCTTAACAATCATCTGCTGTGCCCTCTCTGATCCTCTGGAAACCGGACTTGGACCTCCCTCGGACTACTCTTTTGGACAACCCCTCTGACTAGACGCAGCGCTCGTGAATAAGCTGGTGCCCTGCGCTTGGCTTTCGAGGGGCGCTTTATAAGCTTGGAGATTACGATTACGATTACGATTACGATGACTTAATTTAGGACTTATAATAGGTAATTTGTTTCAGAGCTGATAGGCGCACGTAATCAAAACAAGGCGTGGAGGGTAATGTCACTAATCGAACTTTTAGTGACCTTGAATAATCGCAAAATTGGAACTTGAAATTTATAAGAGCTACGTATAGGCCTACGTTAAACGTACCTGCCAGTATTTATGGGCATTAAATAAGACCCATATGCATGGGCTCTATAGGCCTACGCGTCTCACATGGGAATATGGGTCTTATTATTCCTATAGGCCTACCTGGGTTCCATTCAGGCACGCTGTCAGAGTTGGGGAGGGGCTCTAAACCTACAAAATATTCAGTAACTGTTTTGTTGTTAAGTCTTCTAGGAACTGGTAGGCGATTGCGTTAAATTCTATAGGCCTATAGTGATTGCAAAAACAAAGTTGCTATACTTGTTTTCGATAGCGACTGAATCGAGTGTTTTTATAGGCCGAGACAGGGCCATATTTCAGCCTGCTGTATTATGCCCTACATTTATTTGATCTGTTAATAAAAAAATTATTGATTCCGAAGATTTGATCGCTACCTATAGACCAACATACGTGCGGCGAGCTAATTGTTTACTAAATCTACACTAATCGTAGTGCATTTCAGCGGCATATTGATTATTATCGTATTCGCTACACGTTACAAAAACAGGTTTGATTTCTCGAGCTATTGGCCGATGTAGCCTATTAGTAGGCTATAGGGCCATGCAAGTATAGCTAGATCTGCTTTCGGGTTTGATGTAGAAAGAATACCGCCCACGTACGTCAGCGCATACTAATATAGGCCTATTGTGAATAATAACACTAATAATTATACATAACAATTTGGCTTTTATCAACATATACTTAGCCTGATTCTTCGGAAATCCGTCGAAGGAGCCTCCAATTAAATTATACTAATTAAGTCTCCTTTTGGATCATATTTCATTTTAAGCATTCATTCATTTCAAGAATTTGTAGAGCGTTCATTCCAAGTGGAGGGACACCAGTACATACTAAGAATTTAAGAAACAAAAGAAATCTTGCGACCTCTAGAGGTGACTACTTGATGGCTGCGCAAGTCTCGAGCGACCCCTAGCTTTGTCGCTCACTCGAGCGACCTCTAACGGTGACTGGACGCCGGCTGCGCCCCAGTCTCCGGCTACCCCGCGCCGTATTCGAGCGTGCGCGCCCCCTGCCGACGTTTTTGGTCCTCGGCCACTACGCGGCGTTCTTGCGTGGTTGGCCCGCTGGGACTCAACAAACACCAACACACAACACACACACACACACACACACACACACACACACACACACACACACACACACACACACACACACACACACACACACACACACACACACACACACACACACACACACACACACACACACACACACACACACACACACACACACACACACACACACACACACACACACACACACACACACACACACACACACACACACACACACACACACACACACACACACACACACACACACACACACACACACACACACACACACACACACACACACACACACACACGCAAACAGATACAGACATTTTCTGTTCTATTTATATTATTAATTAAGGCAGGGTCGCGTTTTATCTATAAAATAAATTGTTATGGAGCAATAATAATACAAATAGCCTCTATTTTATATGTATAATATGTATGCGCCCCACATAGCAATAATAGTCCCAGATAATATATGTATGCGCCACACATAGCAAGACCTGCTATAATAGTATAAAAGTGACCTACACGGTCGGTGGGAAGATCGAGCGGCGATGGAGAGGACTTGCCATCCACCCTCAAAATCATATATGCCGAAGCTAAGAAAAATAAAACAGTCGATAACGGGCACAGAATTCTCGAAAGTCCAGCACGCTCTTTATTAGGCTACGCTATCGCCCACTCCTTTAGACCTAAACATAGGCCTACATACAATTAACATAATTATAATGGTTTCCATTTGTCTAGATAGGCCTAGGCTAGGCCCTACATGTCACTTACGACTAGATGGGTATTCCAAATGGACCCCTCACCGATTTACAGAAACCACACCTACTAACTAAATAAAAAAATACAGTTTACACAGAACAGAAACAATGCTGCCCACGGAATAATACAAAAGCTTTGACATTTCGACCACCACTAAATATTATTATCATATTAAAATGTCATCGCTCGTGGCTCACGCAGGCGTGCGCAGGCGTGCGTCATGCAATTGCGCGACGGGCCGCAGCTCATGAATAATAATCAGCGGCGGCAACTCATGAATAATAATCACCGCTGCCGGAATAATAAATCGTGTTCGTCGTAAAACGATACGCATTTAATTCGCCGTATCTTAATTGTATCGAACATTTTAGTCAGCATGATCGATTCAGAGACTTCGTGCCGCGATTGTGATTGATTTTGACGCTGTGATTTGTCCAGAATCATGTCGAATTGGACGGACAACGGCGGTCTGGTAGATTGCGACTGAAAAATCGCCCGTGGTTGATCGATAGCCTACATAAAATTATTATATTTTTGCTTCGACGAGAAATTTCTGTGAAACCCCTACCCGTGTTTTTGAATTTTTCTCCTGTTGCCGAGTTTGGATCGGACTAGAAGGGGTACGTGTACGTATAACTGGATTTTTTATGATTTAATCTGGTTGTTTGGATGTTCAAGTGGTTGGTATTTGCTGTGATTTTGTTGGCTGGCGTTGATTGAAGCGTAAGGATGTAAACGAATGTAATGTAGGCTGTAACTTTGCTCATGTGTGTGTATTTGTAACTTCTGAATTAAAAAATTATCATAGCAAGAAATCAGATGATGATGATGATGATGATGAACACGAGTATGAATATCTCAGACAGTTATGCTTATTTGGCCCTACGCAACTCTACATTCTACTAGTGTCCCACTATGGGAACAAATTTGTCCCAAATAACATGGTTGTCGAGGTACTTATCCGATATTATTTATTACTGTACTACAGCCTTAAAATATGTTTACAGAAGAGTAGCAAAACTGTTTGTTGATTTTGTGAACTCGAATAAATCACAGAGTATTAATAGACTTTGCAAGGTAGTGACTGACAAAGAACACTTGTCACTTTATAAGTTATTGTCAGAATTTGTATATTTGTAAGGTATGGCTTAAAGCAAACAGTGATTGTGGCCTGTTGGATGTAAGTGGTTGGCTGTAGCACTCTCACAGTTCTGGGTTAACGTATACCCACATAGATCCCCTGTAGGCCTATGTGCATGATAATGTAGTAGTTAGCGTGATGGACTGTCGATGGAGAGGTTGGGGGTTCAAATCCCTGCCAAGGCAGAAATTTGTTTTGAGATTTCTGCTTCACCTGTACCCCATAACCAACTCAGTTTTAATGAGTACATTGATCGTTCACTGCCAGCAGAAAGATGAGACGGTGAGGGAGAGGACTTTCCACCCATCGATCCTCATATGCTGAGGCTAAGAAAAGGAAGTCACTAAATGTATGTATGTATGTATGAGCACTTGTTATAGCGCCCCTTCAAGATTTCTACTGAGAGGCGCTCCCAACTACAGCGGACACTGAATCGAAGTTTAACGTCGAAGCGCATGGAAAGCAATTCTGAGTGAAGGACTTGCCCAGGGTCCCTACACGCGCGGCTTGAGGTGGATTTGAACCCACAACCTTCCGGTTACAAGGCACCGAACATACCCCTACACCACCGTGCCCCCACAAATGCTTCATACCCTTGGCTAGCTCTCAGGCTACCTTAAGGAACTACTCTTCTCCTTCTACATGAGCACCAATGGGGCTTGTATGGGTGTGTCAGTATGTGAGTGTAGGGATTACATTTCCTTAAAGCATATTAAATTGCATTACATCATTTCTAATAGATATTCTGTGGTAATTAGGCCACTCTGGTTTTGTAGAAACATGCATGGTTGTGTGAATTGCTGTACTCACATACCACTCTGGTTTTGTAGAAACTCACGTGGTTATGTTGATTGATGTACCCCCCCCTTCCAATACCCTAGCCAAAAGATCCTCATTTGCAGTGCCCCTTGCTTGTGGGATATATTGCTGGTAGACAGTGGTGTAGCTAAAGGGGTGAGCGATGCGGCTGCCCTGGAGGAGGGGGCATTGCCAGTGGGTGGGAAAGGGTCAGTAAACTAAAATTTTAAAGTCATTTTTATCATCTGCATATGAAATTTTAGTGGTGATCACATAAAAGCGATGAGAGCTTATAGCCACATTTCTCATAGACTTCACAGCTATCAATGCTAGAAAAGTTTGGCTTTGAGTTTTCGGTATCATAACATCATGTCACAGTTATGTTCAACACATAACAATTCTCTTAATTGCTGTTTTTCATTCAGTAAGTTTCCATTGAGACTACTGCCATCACTTGCTCTGCCTCGCCCACCTCTGGTACCAATATACCAGCCTACATCACTGCTGATTAAGGCATGTAATAATATTAATTACTGATCTACCTTGCCTTGTATGAAACAGCAGAAAACCTGAACTGTCTAAACAACAACATTTAATTAGAGGGCCTGAGAGCAGAACAAAATCGTAATTAGAAGAAAATGATTACTGTTGCACAGCAAATAACTGTTTCAATTACATGCTGGCTAATTGATTTGTTTTCATAATTACAATGTTATGTCTGCAATTGTTATTCAGTAACCAGGTTTAGTTCGTTTGTAATTTTTAAACCATTCGCTGGTGTTTATGACAGCTTACTATATAAACATGTTGTCTTGTTCGATAGAGACGACTGAAGAGGTTCTCGAGTGACTAAGCATCATTGCATTAGACAAACAAAGGCCACTTGGTCTATATAAGTCACCGTAGTCTAAATAAGTCACCGTTGGCTGTAACAGCTGTTTGTTTTAGATAATCTATTTCTCTCAGGTAATCTTTGTATTAGTTGGCTTCCTTGTTCAGCATAGAATTTGTTTCAGAGTATGGCTCATTGTGTATGAAACATTGAACTTTGGCCAGCGACAATACCTAAAATCAATCCTGTGACTTACCGTTGTTCAACTAGGCCATCTGATTGTCTTTCAGACTAGAACTGTTTTTGTTGAATGAGCTTTTTCAGTTGCTGGATATAGAGTTTGGAACGGTCTCTCTGTATCTGCCAAGTTGCTTTATGTCGTTTCATTCTTGGCTTAAAGCTGACCTTTTTCAAATTGCTTGTCCAACATAGCTTGCCTCTCTGTCTTAAGCACTTTCAAATACAATACAATACACCAAGAATGCCCAAGAGCCCAATGCTGTTCTAGTACAAAGCACAGCAAGAGTCGAAGTATCCGCTGATGAAGTGCAGTTTTCACTGGCTTTAGAAAGCAATGGCACAGACATTTCAGCCGAGTTGCAAGCAATGTTTAAGGGTGTAAACTTGATCTAACTGATTTCTCTGAGATTCAGTTGAAGACACCAGTTGGGCTGTTAATTTTGCAGAAGTTAGGTACTGTTTTAAACCATCTGACATCATTGTCTCTCTTGTATGTCGTGTTGTCAAAGGGGGCTGATGTCATGCTATCAACCTACTTATCGGTCGGCTTTCTCCTTCTTGTCGAAACATCATATTCTCACCATGCTCCATTGATTCTCGTGAGCCCCAATGGCCTACAATCTTCCCACTTAAAATATCCACTTTTGTGGCCGTCCATGGGCAGGCTAGCCTCGCACAGTCATTTTCAGCATGACGGCTTTTATGAGTCAGATGAACACTCTTTGGCAAGCCTTCAGCAGAGAAGCTGCTTTTGTCATTTCATTCTCTCATTGGTCTTTGTTGGCATTCTGCTTAGGCAGTTGTGTCAGCAGGTAGCTTCCTGTGTCATTACACTGCACGTTCTGGTTCCTGCTGTATTGTGTGACTTACACGAACACCGACTTATGCTGTCATTCGGGAAAAGCCAATGTGGGTAAAGCTGGTGTGAATAGCGCTTCGTGTCCTGGTTTTTGCAACATATACGTCCGATGGTTATCTCGTACAGGTCTCTTCAGATGTAGAATATGAAACAGTGCGAGTAAGTCTTCAAAAGTAGAGCGAGAAACAATACGAGTAAGTCGATCAGTGTTTTATTTTGTTTGCCTCAGACGTTGCCTGAGAGAACAAGCAGAACGTTTGCTTACTTATAGGCCTACATACTTATTCATTCTACCGGATCACTAATGAGGCTGTGACTACAGTATAGACATTATATATCCACTGAGGCCTAATTTTGTAATAGTCATGTGCACTTGCTGGTACTATCAGTTATCTGTCTGTCTCTGTCTATGTGTGTGTGTGTCTATCTCTGTGTGTGACTTGAATGGCTTCTATGTTTATTCGAAACCAGGCAGTGAGTACAGGGTATAGTTCTAAGCAAGATCATAATGGCTGAAGTCTGCTGACCTTACTGACCGGTACTCTGGTCAGTACAGGCTGTCTTGTTTGGATTTACTGCAGAATTTTGATTCACAGATACGTGCACACACACACACGCACCCCACACACACACCTACACACACACACACATACACCCTACACCATAGAACGAGTATGTGCATATTACGAATATTAAGAATTTGTAGAAATTGACAAATATTAACGAATATTGAAACTGACCAATATTAATTTTTTTTATTTCTTTCCATTCTTAATTCTTCAAAATCCGGGATTAATTGCACAAAATTCAGTGCCAAAAACTAGGCATCAGAACAAGAAGAGTTACAAAACCACTGCACATATTCTTAAATTAGTAGTCTTAAATTAGTTCTAAAAACAAAACGGAAACAGTGACGCCATCAACTAATACTTACGAATATTTACTGAATACTAAAATGCCATAATATTCACGAATATTTACGAATATTAAAGCCTCAAGTCACGAATTCTCGCTCTATGCCCCACACAGTTACGATAAACACACTTGCACAACTACGTTCGAGCTGAACCTACATACATATCATCTATCAACTTTCAATGGGAATCCGTTGGAGCTGGTTCCATCCTCTCAGTGGCCCATCACTGGTGATTCTTCTAGCTTACTGTGCATTGTTTGCTAACTTATGTGATATTTCGTTCGTAATGACATTTAACATCATACATGTATAGGCTAGCACAGAGAGCGCCTCTGAGTAGAAATCTTGAAGAGGCACTATTTAAAGTCTCAGAATGAATGAATGAATGAACTACACACACCTACACATGTATAAATGGAGTTGACTGCAGGATTGCATAATATTATGAGTATTGGTTTACCAAGTATCAAAGCCTTGTGACGTAATTTTAAGGGCAACGAAGAGGCCGTTAGATTAGCTTTGATTAGACTGAGCTTAGACACGATGGACAAGTGTTTCTTTGAACCCAGAAGACCCGGTGAATGTCTTGCTTGTAAACCTGTTTGGTATTGACAATTAGCATGTGAGAAGCGAATTGGATAATGGAGAAATTGAATTTAGCCTTTATAGGAATCGTGTGTGAAGCCGTTATAAGGTATTTCTAGGGTAAAGTAATTGTAAATCGTAATCGTAAACTCGTAACTTCTACAGCGCCCACAAAAGCGAAGTCACGGGAACCAGCTTATTCACAGGCGCTTAATCAAAACAAAATCGATAGGCGGGGCCAAAATCCAGAGAGTCAGGCAGGTATGTGGTGTTTAACGACGCTGTTACATAACCAAGGTGAATAACGTGGCCCTCCTTTGTACAGGCGTGGGATTGGCGACACTCAAGTGGGCAGTGAGGGGTTGTATCCATAGGTTAACGACTTCTTACGACAACAAAGGCGGTTGGCATCGGCAGAAATTATTTTGAATAGCTCTCACCGATCGTATTACGTAATGCAGGCAGTGTCGGAGTCGAGCCTTTTAAGGCACTTGAATTTAATTCGAAACCGAACCTAAACGGATGCAACTCGTTTGCTTAACTCTTTAGCAGCCAATTATAACTGATATTGAGTACTAGAGGGTTAAGCCTGTAAGTGACGTACTGACGTGGTTATGTTCTTGAGACCCCTCTCTCTCAGTGACTCAACTTGGTCCTGCTTAGCCTATTGCGCCTTTTGGGATTTTGTGGACCTTCATGGGGGTTTAACTGCTGATGTCAGTGCCTGTCCTGGGAGCGACCGTTACAAAGCCTGGCCTTTGTGGGTGGGGGGGTGGCTGTGGGAAGGGAGAAACGAAGCCAAGAAATGATTTGTCCCTGGACTGTGACTGGGTAATGATGACGTTTGCTGCTTACTGCAGAAGTTACTACTTTCAATTCCTCTGCAGTTATGCAGTTGATATAGAAGGACATGTACAGACTTTGGTTGGTGTTTGTGCGTGATTTACTTTGATATATACGGCGTATACGCTTGGTTTAAACAGTAAAGTTGTTGTGGATTGGACTGATTGGTAGTGTGCTAGGTATGTGCTTTAACAGTTGTGCTTTGGAACTGGCTATCGGATTCAGTGTAATCAGCTTAAACATACACATGTAAACACACATACACACACACACACACAAACATGTACACAAACAAACACATTTGTACAACCACACACCGCTCATGTATCAGATTAAGATTTTCTGACCTTGCGTTTGTAATAATGGCACAATTTTAATGATCTAATAAATGATTAAATTATATATTCACTTAAGTGCAGAATAATGTAAAATTGAACTAATCTGTTGGGTAGCTCTGTTTGAAAAACTTACCACTGGAAACTTTTAAAGTAGTAACTGGTCTATTGATGTAACAGAGAACCTTTGAAAAGTAAATGTGAGTCCATAGAACGAGTAAAATGGCCTTTTGAAAAGTAGCTGGGTGTCCGTATAATGAGTAGCATGGCCTTTGAAAAAGTTACTGGGAGCCCTTGAAGGGAGTACTTAGGGCAGTTGTGGTAAAATAAATTGTTTCGGCTTAACGTTTCATATCGGAGATGATTAGTGTCGGAGGCAGAAAGCACCAACCTCGTACTCCACGTTTAGGATGCTCCCAAGCCAGCCGCAGGTAAAGATCCGAGAAATTAATCTCTGATAAACCGACCCGACCAGGAAGCGAACCCGGGGCGCCGGCGTGACAGGCGGGCTACCAACCCACTCGGCCACTCAGGATGTGGTAGTGATTGGGTCCATTGATGTAGCAGGATGTCTTCCCAAAAGTAATTTCTGATTGCCCAGGAACACGTAGTTATGGCGTTATGGGAGAGGCCGGGTGCCTACTGAGGGAATAACTGGTAATGCAATGAGGGGTTAACTGCGGCCATTGGGTGGAAGCACTGAGGTAGTAAAACAATTAAACTTGAAAGACTACTGGCTTCTAATCTATTGTTTATATAAGACCACAGTGCAAGTAGTTGAGAGTAGATGACTCTCTAATTGACCAATCTCCGCGAACACACTTAACCTTTACAGTCCTTTGAAGAAATCGGGTCTCTGTTCAACAAAGGTCTTATCAGCAGAAACGCAACAATAGACTGAGTCTTTTGTGTCGTTTCTGCTGTTAAGACAACACCTTTGTTTCTGCGCACAGCCTTAGCTATATATACATTCCCATTGTTTGGTAAAGACTATTGTTATTGTTATACTATTTGTTTTCGTAGGGCTGGGTTTGAACATGGTATCTGAGCATAAGAAAAAAGCATTGTCTAAAGCACCATCTGAAGGGTGCTCAGGCTTTTGTATTTGTAATTGTGATTAGAAATTTATATAGTGCCACTTAAGAAAGGACTAATTAGAGGTGCATTCTATTCTAGCGTGTATGATATTAATGTTGTTATGAATACTGAATTTCTTTGACTTGTAAAAGATCTTGGAGTTGCAGAGCAAGCATTAAAACATTATGTTAGCAATAAGCATAATAACCCAGTCAGGATAAACTANAACGCTAAATATGAGATGGAACTGGACTATTATTACTGTAATAATAGTCCCAGATAACATTGAATTAACAAATACATAGCAAGACCTGCTATAATAGTATAAAAGTGACCTACACGGTCGGTGGGTATCGAGCGGCGATGGAGAGGACTGGCCATCCACCCTCAAAATCATATTCCGAAGCTAAGAAAAATAAAACAGTCGATAGGCCTAACGGGCACAGAAATCACGAAAGTCCAGCACGCTCTTTATTACGCTACCGCCCACTCCTGTAGGCCTAAACATAGGCCTACATACAATTAACATAATTATAAGGGTTTCCATTTGTCTAGATAGCCTAGGCCTTGGCTACATGTCACTTACGACTAGATGGGTATTCCAAATGGACCCCTCACCGATGACCAGAAACCACACCTTATTAACTAAATAAAAATATACAGTTTACACAGAACAGAAACAATGCTGCCCACGGAATAATACAAAAGCTTTGACATTTCGACCACCACTAAAATATTATCATATTAAAATGTCGTCGCTCGTGGCGCACGCAGGCGTGCGCAGGCGTGCGTCATGCAATTGCGCGGCGGGCCGCAGCTCATGAATAATAATCAGCGGCGGCAACTCATGAATAATAATCACCTCTGCCGGAATAATAAATCGTGTTCGTCGTAAAACGATACGCATTTAATTCGCCGTATCTTAATTGTATCGAACATTTTAGTCAGCATGATCGATTCAGAGACTTCGTGCCGCGATTGTGATTGATTTTGACGCTGTGATTTGTCCAGAATCATGTCGAATTGGACGGACAACGGCGGTCTGGTAGATTGCGACTGAAAAATCGCCCGTGGTTGATCGATAGCCTACATAAAATTATTAAATTTTTGCTTCGACGAGAAATTTCTGTGCAGCCCCTACCCGTGTTTTTGAATTTTATTCCTGTTGCCGAGTTTGGATCGGACTAGAAGGGGTACGTGTACGTATAACTGGATTTTTTATGATTTAATCTGGTTGTTTGGATGTTCAAGTGGTTGGTATTTGCTGTGATTTTGTTGGCTGGCGTTGATTGAAGCGTAAGGATGTAAACGAATGTAATGTAGACTGTAACTTTGCTCATGTATACTCGTAACTTGTGGTTTAAAATGTCGTTTCTGTATCAACTGATCATAAGAAGAAATCAGATGATGATGATGATAAGCATGAGTATGAATATCTCAGACAGTTATGCTTATTGGGCCCTACGCAACTCTACATTCTGCTAGTGTCCCACTATGGGAACAAATTTGTCCCAAATAACATGGTTGTCAAGGTACTTATCCGGTATTATTTATTACTGTACTACAGCCTTAAAATGTGTTTACAGAAGAGTAGATGTTTGTTTATTTTCTGAACTCAAATAAATCACTGAGTATTAATAGACTTTTCAAGGTAGTGACTGACAAAGAACACTTGTCACTTTAGAAGTTATTGTCAGAATTTGTATATTTGTAAGGTATGGCTTAAAGCAAACAGTGAATGTGGCCTGTTGGATGTAAGTGGTTGGCCGTAGGTCACTCTCACAGTGCTGCGTTAACGTATACCTCCACAGGTTCCCATGTAGGCCTATGTGCATAATAATGTAGTAGTTAGTGTGATGGACTGTCGATGGAGAGGTTGGGGTTCAAATCCCTGCCAAGGCAGAAATTTGTTTTGAGATTTCTGCTTCACCTGTACCCCATAACCAACTCAGTTTAAGTGAGTACATTGATCGTTCGCTGTCACTGCCTGTCAGCGGAAAGATGAGACGGTGAGGGAGAGGACTTTCCTCCCATCCTCATGTGCTGAGGCTAAGAAAATGAAGTCACTAAATGCTTCATACCCAAGCTGCCTCTCAGGCTACCATAAAAGGAACTACTCTTCTCCTTCTGTATAAAAACCAATGGGGGCTTGTCTGGGTGTGTGAGTGTGAGTGTGGAATTGCCTTTCCTTAAAGCATATTAAATTGCATGACATCATTTCTAATTAGATATTCTGAGGTAATTCAGGCCAATCTGATTTTGTAGAAATATGCATGGTTGTGTGGATTGCTGTACTTACATACCACTCTGGTTTTGTAGAAACTCACGTGGTTATGTTGATTGATGTACCCCCCCTCCAATACCCTAGCCAAAAGATCCTCATTTGCAGTGCCCCTTGCTTGTGGGATATATTGCTGGTAGACAGTGGTGTAGCTAAAGGGGTGAGCGATGCGGCTGCCCTGGAGGGGGGGACAATGTCCATTGGGCAGTAGAGTCAGTAAAATAAAATTTAAAAGATATTTGTATCATCTGCACATGAAATTTTAGTGGTGTTCACATAAAAGCGCTTATAGCCACATTTCTAAATGGACTGCACAGCTATCAATGCTAGAAAAGGTTTGCTTTGAGTTTTCGGTGTCATAATATCATGTCTCAGTTATGTTCAACACTTAACAATTCTCTTAATTGCTGTTTTTCATTAAAGTAAGTTTCCATTGAGACTACTGGCATCACTTGCCCTGCCTCCCCCCACCTGCGGCACCAGTATACAAGCCTACGTCACTGCTGATTAAGGCATGTAATAATATTAATTACTGATCTACCTTGCCTTATATGAAACAGCAGAAAACCTGAACTGACTAAACAACATTTAATTAGTGGGCCTGAGAGCAGAACAAAATCGTAATTAGAAGAAAAATGATTACTGTTGCACAGCAAATAACTGTTTCAATTACATGCTGGCTAATTGATTTGTTTTCATAATTACAATGTTATGTCTGCAATTGTTATTCAGTAACCAGGTTTAGTTCGTTTGTAATTTTTAAACCATTCGCTGGTGTTTATGACAGCTTACTATATAAACATGTTGTCTTGTTCGAAAGAGACGCCTGAAGAGGTTCTCGAGTGACTAAGCATCATTGCATTAGACAAAGAAAGGCCAATTGGTCTATATAAGTCACCATAGTCTAAATAAGTCACCGTTGGCTGTTAAACAGCTGTTTGTTTTAGATAATCTATTTCACTCAGGTAATCTTTGTATCAATTGGCTTCCTTGTTCAGCATAGAATTTGTTTCAGAGTATGGCTCATTGTGTATTGGGCCCGATAGCGCATTGGATAACACACTGGCATAGAGGGCGAGAGGTACCGAGTTCGAGTCCGTAGGGCGGACATACTTTGTAGGCTGCTATTAGCGCCGTGTAATGTATTGCAGGCTGTCTGTTCTGTTAGTATAGTTGAGATTTATGTCTTCTGTCATTTTTGTTCTTGTGAATTGTTTCAGTTGCATAACATGTAAATGTACAGCACAGTGCATTTGTCATCGCTTCAATAAAGAAAAGATTATTATTATTGTTATTATTATTATGGCTCATTGTGTATGAAACATTGAACTTTGGCCAGCTACAATACCTAAAATCAATCCTGTTTCTCCAGACTTACTGTTATTCAACTAGGCCATCTGATTGTCTTTCAGACTAGAACTGTTTTTGGTGAATGAGCGTTTTCGGTTGCTGGACATGATGATGTGTCATTTTTCACTGGTTTCAGAAGGCAATGGCACAGACACAGTTTAACCGAGTTGAATGCAATGCTTATGTCGGCCCCTCTAGTTGGAACCATCTTCCACATGAATTGCGTCTTGAGCTCCTCAGCCTTTCTCTTCCTCTGTTTCGGAAATGCCTGAAGACTATCTTATTGTTAGAGCCCTGGGTCGGGAGCGCCTCTGAATCTCTGAGTGACGCTATACAAATGTTCAATTACAATTACAATTACAATTACAATTAAGAGTTTAAACTGGACCTAACCGATTTTTCCCAGATTCAGTTGAAGTCACTGGGCTGTTAATTTTGCGAAAATTAGGTACTGTTTTTACCATCTGACATCATTGTCTCTCTTGTATGTCGTGTTGTTAAAAAGGGGCTGATGTCATGCTATCAAGCTACTTATCGGTCGGCTTTCTCCTTCTTGTCTAAACGTCATATTCTCACCATGCTCCATTGATTCTCGTGAGCCCCAATGGCCTACAATCTTCCCACTTAAAATATCCACTTTTGTGGCCGTCCATGGGCAGGCTAGCCTCGCACAGTCATTTTCAGCATGACGGCGTTTGTGAGTCAGATGAACACTCTTTGGCAAGCCTTCAGTAGAGAAGCTGCTTTTGTCATTTCTTTCTCTCATCGGTCTTTGTTGGCGTTCTGCTTAGGCAGTTGTGTCAGCAGGTAGCTTCCTGTATCATTTATACACTGCACGTTCTGGTTCCTGCTGTATTGTGTGACTTACACGAACACCGACTTATGCTGTCATTCGGGAAAAGCCAATGTGTGGAAAGCTGGTGTGAGTAGCGCTTCGTGTGCTGGTTTTTGCAACATATACGTCCGATGGTTATCTCGTACAGTTCTGTTCAGATGTAGAATATGAAACAGTGCGAGTAAGTCTTCAAAAGTAGAGCGAGAAACAATACGAGTAAGTCAGTGTTTTATTTTGTTTGCCTCTGACGTTGCCTGAGAGAACAAGCAGAACGTTTGCTTACGTATAGGCCTACATACTTATTCATTCTACCAGATCACTAATGAGGCTGTGACTACAGTATAGACATTATATATCCACTGAGGCCTGGTTTTCTAATAGTGGCAGTTGCTGGTACTATCAGTTATCTGTCTGTCTCTTTCTATGTGTGTGTGTGTCTCTCTCTCTTTGTGACTTGAATGGCTTCTATGTTTATTCGAAACCAGGCAGTGAGTACAGGGTATAGTTCTAAGCAAGATCATAATGGCTGAAGTCTGCTGACCTTACTGACCGGTACTCTGGTCAGTACAGGCTGTCTTGTCTGGATTTACTGCAGAATTTTGATTCACAGATACACACACACACACACACACACACGCACGCCCACCTACACACACACACCTACACGCACGCACACACACACCTACACGCACGCACAGGCACAACTACCATCTGAACATCCATGCCATCTATCAGCTTTTCAAGGGAATCCGTTGGTGGGTTCCACGTGTGTGCGTGGGCCCATCACTGGTGATTCTTCTAGCTTACTGTGCATTGTTTGCTAACTTATGTGATATTTCGTTCGTAATGACATTTAACATCATACATGTATTGGCCAGCACAGAGAGCGCCTCTGAGTAGGAGTCTTTAAGCAACACTATATAAATTCTCAGAATGAATGAATGAACTACACATACCTATATATATGGAGTTGACTGGATTGCATATGAGCATTGTTTCACCAAGTATCAAAGCCTTGTTGCATGATTGTAAGGGCAACGAAGAGGCCGTCAGGCTATCTTTGATTAGACTAGACATGATGGACAAGTGCTTCTTTGATCCTAGAAGAACCGATGAATGTCTTGTCAGTAAAGTTTCAACCTGTTTGGTATTGACAGTTAGCAAGTGAGAAGCGACTTGGATAATGGAGAAATTGAATTTAGCCTTTTGGGGAATCGTGTGTGAAGCCGTTATAAGGTATTTATGGGGTAAGGTATATGGTGTTTTACGACGCTGTTGCATAACGAAGGTGAATAACATGGCCCTCCTTTGTACAGGCGTGGGATTGGTGACACTCAAGTGGGCAGTGAGGGGTTGTATCCATAGGTTAACTAACGACTTCTTACAACAACAAGGGCGGTTGGCATCGGCAGAAATTATTTTGAATAGCTCTCACCGATCCTATTACGTAATGCAGGCAGTGTCGGAGTCGAGCCTTTTAAGGCACTTGAATTTAATTCGAAACCGAACCTAAACGGATGCAACTCGTTTGCTTAACTCTTTAGCAGCCAATTTTAACTGATATTGAGTACTAGAGGGTTAAGCCTGTAAGTGACGTACTGACGTGGTTATGTTCTTGAGACCCCTCTCTCTCAGTGACTCAACTTGGTCCTGGTTAGCCTATTGCGCCTTTTGGGATTTTGTGGACCTTCGTGGGGGTTTAACTGCTGATGTCAGTGCCTGTCCTGGGAGCGACCGTTACAAAGCCTGGCCTTTGTGGGTGTGGGGGGGGTGGCTGTGGGAAGGGAGAAACGAAGCCAAGAAATGATTTGTCCCTGGACTGTGACTGGGTAATGATGACGTTTGCTGCTTACTGCAGAAGTTACTACTTTCAATTCCTCTGCAGTTATGCAGTTCATATATAAGGACATGTACAGACTTTGGTTGGTGTTTGTGCGTGATTTACTTTGGTATATACGGCGTATACGCTTGGTTTAAACAGTAAAGTTGTTGTGGATTGGACTGATTGGTAGTGTGCTAGGTTTGTGCTTTAACAGTTGTGCTTTTGGAACTGGCTAGCGGATTCAATGTAATCAGCTTAAATGTACACATGTAAACACACATATACACACACATACAAACATGTACACAAACAAACACACTTGTACAACCACACACCGCTCATGTATCAGATTAAGATTTTCTGACCTTGCGTTTGTAATAATTGCACAATTTTAATGATCTAATAAATGATTAAATTATATATTCACTTAAGTGCAGAATAATGTAAAATTGAACTAATCTGTTTGGTAGGTTCTAGCTGTTTGAAAAAACCTACAACTGGAGACTTTTAAAGTAGTAACTGGTCCATTGATGTAACAGAGAACCTTTGAAAAGTAAATGTGAGTCCATAGAACGAGTAAAATGGCCTTTTGAAAAGTAGCTGGGAGTCCGTATAATGAGTAACATGGCATTTGAAAAAGTTACTGGGAGTCCTTGAAGGGAGTACTTGGGGCAGTTGTGGTAGTGATTGGGTCCATTGGTGTAACACAGTGTCTTCCCAAAAGTAAGTTCCAAAAGCCCAGGAACACTTAGTTAGGGCGCTATGGGAGAGGCCGGGAGCCTAGTGAGGGAATAACTGGTAATGCAATGAGGGGTTAACTGCGGCCATTGGGTGGAAGCACTGAGGTAGTAAAACAATTAAACTTGAAAGACTACTCCCTTCTAATCTATTGTTTATATAGGACCACAGTGCAAGTAGTAGTGAGTAGATGACTCTCTAATTGACCAATCTCCGCCAACACACTTAACCTTTACAGTCCTTTGAAGAAATCGGGTCTCTGTTCAACAAAGGTCTTATCAGCAGAAACGCAACAATAGACTGAGTCTATTGTGTCCTTTGTGCTGTTAAGACAACACCTTTGTTTCTGCGCACAGCCTTAGCTATATATACATTCCCATTGTTTGGTAAAGACTATTGTTATTGTTATTGTTATACTATTTGTTTTCGTAGGGCTGGGTTTGAACACAGTATCTGAGCATAAGAGAAAAGCATTGTCTAAAGCACCATCTGAAAGGTGCTCAGGCTTTTGTATTTGTAATTGTAATTAGACATTTATACAGTGCCATGTAGGAATAGACTAATTTATAGAGGTGCATTCTGTGCTAGCATACATGTATGATGTTGATGTTGTTATGAATACTGAATTTCTTTGACTTGTAAAAGATCTTGGAGTTGCAATGCAAGCATTAAAACATTATGTTAGCAATAAGCATAATAACCCAGTCAGGATAAACTATGAATAATATGACACTTCCTTGTCAGTTCGTATGTAAACATTGACATCAGAAACATGACTTGACTATGTCCCAGTTAAGCAACTATATGGCACTTACCCATTGTACGATGACCGACATGCAAACCGACAAGGTAGAGTGTCATTATTATTCTTGGTTTGCTCATGGTAACACACACAGTAACTGTTTCAGGGGAGGACGCTCAAACCCATTCTTTTTGCATAATACAAGACGAGCACTGCCGTGTTCTGCAGTTTCATACCTTTAACTGGTTGCACAGCTTCGTATGTTTAACTAACTTCTTTCCCGCTGTAGGTACTGACTTCATCAGGAACTTAACCATTTTGATCTGACGTCGGCAAGCATCCTAATTATCAGAAAATTCACGACCGTCTGCAAGAACCGCATCTGTAAGGATGGGACAGAAGGTTTCCGGCGGAATTAAGACAATCTTACACGAACCCAACTACCACTCGCTGATATCTCGCAACCTCGTCTACAATCCCGACCTGCAGAAGCCGACGCGACTCGACCTCTTGCTCGACCTCCCGGCTGAGCCCGAGGAAGTCCAGCTGAAGCACTCCTGGAACCCGGAAGACCGATCCCTAAACATCTTCATCAAGGACGATAATCCGCTCGTCATCCACCGCCATCCGGTGGCTCAGAGCACGGACGCGATCCGGGGCAAGATCGGCTTCGAACGTGGACTCCACGTATGGGAGATGACGTGGAACGCCCGTCAGCGCGGAACGCACGCCGTCGTCGGCGTCGCGACGAAATCCGCTTGTCTCCACTGTGTCGGTTACCAGTCTCTGATTGGGAGCAACGCAGAGTCCTGGGGTTGGGATCTCGGCCGGAACAAACTCTATCACGACTCGAAGGTCAACCCTGGCGTTCTCTATCCGCAGCTCGACGTCAACGCGAACTTTGTGGTGCCTGACTCGCTGCTGGTCGTGCTCGACATGGACGAGGGAACCCTGAGCTTCATGGCTGACGGTCGATACCTGGGAGTGGCATTCAGTGGACTCAAAGGGCAGAAACTCTATCCCGTTGTTAGCGCTGTCTGGGGTCACTGTGAAATAAAGATGAAATACATCAGGGGTCTTGACCGTGAGTAACCATCCTGCTCTTCATGTTCATCTATGTTACTTTAACACTGTATGTGTATGTATGAGCACTTGTTATAGCGCCCCTTCAAGATTTTTACTCAGATGATGAATATGATGATGAATATGACAATTTCTACAGCGCCGTAACACGGCACAAAATCCGAAGTACTCCTGCACACGAGCAGCCAACACGCGGCGCTCCTCATGCGAGGCGCTCAGAGGCGCTCCCGACTACAGCGCGGACACTGAATCGGAGTTTCACGCCGACACGCATGAGCAATTATTGCGAGTGAAGGACTTGCCCAGGGTCCCTACGTGGCGGCTTGAGGTGGATTCGAACCCGCAACCCTCCGGCTGCTAGGCACTGAACTTTCCCCTACACCACCGTGCCCCCTTTAATGATGAGCGTTTACTAAAAGTGACTGTGAAACCAATTCAGTTCGTCGTTAAAGTGTTAAACCGCTAGTTTTAAACATATCAACTTTATGAAACGACGTTCAAGTGGTGCAATATAAATTTTCAAATAGTTTTAATGGCATAGAAACATTTCTGGCTCATGTTAAATCGTGTCTATTTAGATCTAGTTAGCAATTTAATGCATTTGTAAGGTTCTTAAACAGCGCTGTATTAATAGCTTCACACATGCGTACATGCAAGTCATACATACTTACTTACATACGTACATGCAAAATCATTTAAGTTTTGTGAGTTGGCTGCTTAACTAAACAGACTTTATAGTTTCAATAATCCTGAAGAAGTATTGTGTCAATACCTGTGATTGGTTCTCCAAAGGTGGTATGTATTCATGTATATGCATACGTATACAAGCATGGATACACATGCACTTATGTCGTACATACATACATGGAAGCATACATTTATACATACTTGCATGCACACAGAATTTTCACACATAGACATGCATATTAACCTACTTTGCCATATGGTACAGTCTTAAACCATCACAGTAGTCCTATATTACAATTGCAAAGCTTAAACTTTTATGGCTCTGCAGATGACAATGAACGTTTTTTTAGTATCACCTTATGTCACTGCCCACATTTCAAGAATTTCTCTGCAACATCAGACAGTGTCATCTTATGTGACTGCCCATGTTTAAAGAATTTCACTGCTACATCAGGCAGTGTCATCTTATGTGACTGCCCATGTTTAAAGAATTTCACTGCTACATCAGGCAGTGTCATCTTATGTGACTGCCCATGTTTCAAGAATTTCACTGCTACATCAGGCAGTGTCATCTTATGTGACTGCCCATGTTTCAAGAATGTCACTGCTAGATCAGGCAGTGTCTTATGTAACTGCCCATATTTCAAGAATTTCACTGCTATTTCAGGCAGTGCCATCTTATGCGACCTCCCATGTTTCAAGAACTTCTCTGCTTAATCAGGCAGTATATGACGTAGCTATTGTTTATTAGAAACCGGAATTTGTTGGAGAGATTAACGTGAATTGCTTTCTCTTACAGCTCAGCCATTGCCACTCATGGAACTTAGTCGACGAGTCATTCGTCAGCAACTCTCCCGGCGACGATATGAAGAAATTCAGAAGCTGCCTCTGCCAAAGGCCTTACGGTTTTACCTGATCTACCAGTAGCGAAAGCAAAGCGTAGGAATGAAGGAAGTTCGGACGGACGTACAAAGATTTTCCCATGCTAATTCTGGCGAAACCGATTGGATGGGTGGAGTCACTTCTGATCTGCTGTAACATCGTCCTCTAAGTCGTCGTGCTGTTATATCGTCTGTGTTGCGTGGTAACTGCTTTCGATGAGGCTGGAAAAACAGTTTACAGGTGCCAAGTTACCAATACCAGTTTACAGGTATCTGGTTACCAGTGCCAGTTAACAGATGCCTGGCTACAGGTGCCATTTTACAGATCTATGCCAATTTACTGGTACCACTTTACAGGTGTGGGCTATCAGCGCCAGTATGCAGGTTAGCTGGTGCCAGTTTCAGATGCCAGTTAACAGGTGACTGATGCCAGTTGGCAGGTGACTGGTACAGGTGCCAGGTTACAGGTGCCTAGTTTGCTTGGTCCAGTTCGATACATTAAAGATGGAAGTTACCCTTGTGTCACACTGAACCAAGATCATGTCCAGTGCAACGAGTCAGAGTCTGCATTTCTGTTAATTTATTTTTATTTATATGTGCCATAAGTTTTCTCGTATTATTCCTTTTAAGGCCTTTGCTCGTCTGCGTGTTGTCTGCTGGTCTTGGAAAGTTGTCGTGATACAGTTTACTCTCCGACGCCGTTCGTTGGATCTGTCTTCAAATATCGAACATCGTCTCAGTCATTGGCAGTTCCAGTCACCCCGCGTCTTCGTGTTTTTGACCTCGGCTCGTTTTGTTTCGTCACGTTCACACAATCGCTGATCGATTGTGATTGGCTTTCAATCATTTGTTTAGATTGGCATGACTTCATTATGATTTTTCTTTCAAGTACTTGTGCATATCATACTATATATAATTTATGACTGTGTAATATCGTCGATTGTTAATTTGGCTATGCATGACCCAACACCGAGTTCGGTTAAACTGATCTGCTGTTCTTTCGTATTGTCGTCAGCCCCCCCCCCCACATAGGGCTCTATGTCAATGTGCCACTTAGTGGCCGATTGGTTAGGGCGCTCGTCTTGTAATGCCGAGTGTACAGGTTCGAGCCACCGTGTGACGGTTACTGTGTGGCGATCTTGAGCAAGTCCTTCACTCGCGATTGCTCGGCGCCATCAATTGATGTTTGGTCAGTAGATAGTGATGCTTAATAAATGCATAATAATGATATAGGTGTTATGTTGCATTGTGGCTCTCCTGAAGCCATTTCCAGTCGTGAGAGTATTGCTGATTGACCTGTGTTTCGTTTCATACAAGTAGACATATCCATCACTAATTGATGTCTGTTCATAGCGGTGCGTGATGTAACTGCAATGTGGCTTGCTATGAGACATGTTGCCACACTGTTGAGAAGTTCTCAAAAGTTGCTATAAATGTTTGCGCACATACTTACGTACATGGCCCCGATCACAGAATCACTCGAAAAACTGTTGCTGTTATTATTATGACTATTTTAAACACATGACTAGTAACTTGTACTATAATACTATAATTGGTACTATGCTATAAACATACTATCATGCTAGTGCCACAAGATATTGTACAGATACTATCGTACTATTGCTACTGTAAACAGTACTATTATTAATTTATAAGCACTATAGTAGGATTGATACTGTAATAACAGTACTATCAGATTACTGCTGAGGTCAGATGTACTTCCTGATGACTATTGGGCAAACTCCAGCTGCCAAGCTCCAAACATGTGGTCTGCTTCCCTAAAGAAGGATTTTTCAGTAAATTTCTCAAAGTAAAGACATTGTAAAAAATCATCAGTTTGTTTTTATGTTCTAAAGACTCTGCTGCCTTTACTTACTCAGTTAATTGATTTTTAATGTTGAGTTTCTGTATTTTGCGACTAGCAAGAAAAGTCTTGCTATATTGCGTTTAATTGTTGTGTGTCAGTGTGGTGTTGGAAGTCTTTCTTAACCGTGTCAGTGTGTGAGCATGTGAATGCTTATGCGGAGCCTTTCAAGATCTCTAAAATGAGCTAGATAAATGAGCCTTCTCACAGGGTGTGCGATATTCTAGTGATTGTTATGCCGGATTGTCAGTCCACAGGTAGGGGGTTCAAACCCATGTGTTGGAGTGGGAGGATATTTCAAGATTTCTCTTACACTGTTGTTCCCTAGCAAATTCAGCAATAAAAATTGGATCCACTGACTCTGGTTACACTGTTGATGGGAAGATAGGAAGAAACTGGAAAGACTGGCCACATGCCATCATATGCCAAGGCCGAGAAAAGGAAGTCAGTAACATTGAAAACCACGACTTCTTAACACTTTAAACACAAACTGCAATGGTTTTCCAGTCACTTTTAGTACACTCCGGTTGTTAATTAAGGGACTGTACTTCTCAGAAATCTAGGTTGCTTTATAAAAAGCATCTCAAGAAAGGAGTGTAACACTTGAGTAGGTTTAGCCTCGGAATTATATGTATGTATATACCGTATGCGTATGTGTATATAAAATTCCTTGGCTAAACCTATATTTTAGATAAGGTAAAATGTTTATCAAGCCATTTTGAGTGTCATTTACTACCAGGCAATTGATGGTAGCGTATATGAGTAGGGATTGAACTCCCTACCTATTCGTACGGTACTTAAAAGATGCTGTTAAGTGTATTATTGCATGTATGACTATGTACAGTAATACATATATACATCACACACATACATTCACGTGCATTCAGACATACATATATATATAGATATTCATACATACAGTCATGCATATGCACATACATTCATACATATATTCACACATATATGCTTGCTTTATTACATGCATACATACAGGCATTGACACATGTACACTTACATTCATTATATACATTCACACACACATGTACTTTCATACATGCATACATTCACACATACAGACATGAATCCATACATAAATGAGTATTGTGGCCCTTTAACGAGACAGTAGTGTCTGCAGTTTGCAGTCTGTAAGAGTGATTCAAGTATTGTGCTGTGGCATCAAGTCGCTAATTATTTTTCGGTCAATGTTGCTGTCCTTCGTTTCAGTTTTACGAACTTGTGCTGACTTTATGACTCATTGCGTCATGTAATACAGTGTTTACGTTACGTTTTGTCCCTGCATGGTAAAATATCGAGTAACAGAAAACTGTCTTCTTGTTCTGGTTTCTTCGTAACTGATTGTGTGTTAGAAAAAGTAGAGTGGTTGGAATGGTCACAAAGGCTGCTTCAGAAGAAGCATGTTGAAATCCATGTTGTTACCAAATCGTAATAGTAATCGTAATCGTAATCAGGCATTTATATAGCGCCACTCAAAAACAGAGCGCTCGACCCGAGCCAGTCTCTTCACTGGTAAAGAGAGGTTTTCAGGCGCCCAGGAACTGGTCAAAAGAAATAGAAACAAGGTCAGTCCTGAGGGACTGATGTAGAAGTTCCAGCTATTGGGACCAATAATGCTAGACTGGGCCGTAGAAGTACGCATCCACGGGACAAGGACAAGTATCCACGGGCCGAGGACCGAAGGGAGGAACGACTATGCAGAGAAGATACTGGGGTACAAAAAGCCCTAAGAAAGTGAGGAGCAGAGCCAACAAGACAGCTTCGCATGAGGGAACAGACCTTGAAAACATGACGTCGATTGATGGTCACTTCAGGGGAAACCGTAGTAAACAAATTTTATGTGTAATGTCACTAATGTGTTAAAGAAGTCCGACAGAAAGTAGTGTGTCATGGACAAGAAAGCCGTTATCTGCATCCTTATCTCGCTCTTTGCGCTCTTTAGATCGGCTTGTTGTCTTTGTTCCTAGGACTAAGACTGCTCTGGCCCAACACCAGGCGTTTGCTGTGGTGGGTCTCTCCATTTCGAATGACCTTCCCTCTCACTAAGGGCTAAACTAATGACTGGTTTTCCCTTATCGGTCTTTCGCTCTTTAAAGGCGTTTCTTTTTCCCTGGGACTTCCGTGCTGAGAGCGCCTCTGAATAGTTTTTCTGTGAGTGGCGCTATATAAATTAATAGATACGATACGATGATAAAAGAAATTTGTGTAGTGTCAGTTCACGGAATTTATAAGGGGCTTATGTCCCTAAAGTTCCTCTGAATCCGCATCTGCCGTAGTATGGTTTATTGTCTGTTTATTAGGGCTATTTTGGGACAGAGCACCTTGCCAAGATGAGCCTATACAGATCACTATTTTCGATATTTCTTAACTTATTTCTTAACTTTAGGGACATACGCCCCTTATATAGTCGCATCTGTTTAGATCTGTTGGGTAGCTACGTTTAGCGCCTTCGTGAGGTTCTTGTAAGGCGCTATATAAATGGCCATGTACATACATACATAGGCCTACAATGTGATATGTAGGCCTATAGGCATAATATTATATAGACGGTGTTTTTGTTAGACTGCCAAATGCCAATGTCTGTTTATGATCACTGTAAACCAAGACTGACAGACAGAGGCAAAAGCCATATGCACACAGACAGACAGACAGACAGACAGACAGACATGCGAACATATAGATCTAGGCCTATTCGTAAATTCTACTATGAAATTTTACAGCGAAACTCTTCTGCGAAACCGTTTAATTGTCTTCAATGATATCAAGAATCATTTGCTTCTCCATTTGTAACACTGATCAGCCCGTTGGCGTTGTCAACGCTACGCCAATTATATATATATATATATATATATATATATATATATATATATATATATATATCTAGCCCAGACAGAGACAGACAGAGACAGAGAGGCAGACAGAGAGACAGAGAGAGACAGAGAGACAAAGAGAGAGACAGACAGAGGCAGACAGACAGACAGACGGAGAGAGAGAGAGAGAGAGAGAGAGAGAGTATGTGTTTTATATTATGTGTATTTATATATATATATATATATATATATATATATATTATGTAGTAGGCTATTAGCCTTTAATAGTCCTAGCTAATCAGGTAATGATGTGTTCGATGCCTGGAGCCATTCTTTCTCATCATCATAAGCCACCTAACTGCACTTCATGGCACTTAACACCCGTTGACAGGTAAGTGAAACCTCATTTGTGTGACAGGCAGACAGAAACACAGACAGACTGACGGACACAAAGACACAGTCACACAGTCACTCAGACTGACAGTCACAAAGACAGACAGACAAACATATGGTTTTCGACGTATAATATGTGACGCGCCAATGTGTGTCTGTGCGTGTCTGTGTGTGTGTGTGTGTGTGTGTGTGTGTCTGTGTGTCTGTCTGTGTGTCTGTCTGTGTGTCTGTCTGTGTGTCTGCCTGATTATGTCCTCACTTATGCATTTTTCTGTGTCTGTGACACTCTGTGTCTGTATGACTATGACTGTATGTGTGTCTGGGTGCGACGGTTGACAATGTAACTGATTATAAAACTATATAGAGAGAGGTCTAAAGTCTAAACATATAGAGGCAGTCGACAGAATGATGGACAGACAGACGGACAGGCAGACAGACACACAGACGGACAGACAGACAGGAAAAAAATCGTCTATAGTGGACAATAACTGTCTAGTTTTCGTCCGACAGGTGTTTGTCGGCATCTGAGGCTCGCTAATTCACCCTCCCCTGTCGTTAAGCCGTCCCCCAAAGCGTGCCCCCAAATACCGGCAACGCGTCCGGCAGAAGGTGAGTGCGTGCCTGCCACCCCTCGCACGTCATGTCCATCCTTGGTCGGTCAGTGAGTGGTCAGTGGTCAATCGCCGTTTTGCTTGACCGCGCGCTTCACCTGCAGATGTGTATAGTACTGGTATTTCACGTAGCCTACACACGATGCTTTCATATGCGTAATCATACATACATGCATGCAGTGTTTCCGTTAGGGGCAAAAAAGAGGACGTATTTACGCCCTGGTCTAGAGATTTACGCCCTGGTCTAGAATTTTTCTGGACGTAGCTCATGTATTTCGGCTATCACACCGAAACATTTGGACGTTTTGGACGTTTTTTACGGACGTAAAAACGGCCATTTCGGCGTTAACGGAAACACTGCATGCATGCATACACAGAGCCTACATACATACGTACGTACGTACAATCGTACATGCACATGTACATACGTATACATAATATACATACATGCATACATACATAGGCCTATGCATACGTATACATACGTCCACATACATATATACACACATGCATACGTATGCATACAGGCATGCATAGGCCTACGTGCATGCTTGTATGCATGTACAATTGCTTATACATACATGTATATATACAATTACACTTACTTATTTAGTATATATAATATAAATTATATATATTCATTGCATACTATTGTATAGAGCGAATATAACCTATAGAACTATAGATGCTACGTCAATATAGGCTTACTTTATAAAAGGGTGTGTAGGCCTACGATTGATTCATATAAAGGTATGTACCCTCAATGCTCTCTACCCTTCTAAGCGCTGAGCCTGAGCAGTGAGGTCGGAACCCTAGGCTTGCGTGATCGACAGAGGTAATTAGCTTTTGCCCTCCGGATGAGTGGGTCGAGGGGAAACGGAAGAAGGGGTTGCGAGGTCCTGCAGGGGTGCTTGCCCCCACTGTAGACACTCACTGGTCAGTTATTGGTCAGTTATGTCCAGGTCGGCTGAATGGTCAGCGCATCGCGGTGCTGGAATGCCGCGGGGGATGGGCACTAGATGGACACATAAAAGCCAGGGTTCCGTTAGGTGAGTTGACACAAGAATTGGGAGCTCACTGGTGATGTATTGAACACGCCTCTGAAGATTCTGGGATCTCTATGGCGGCAAACGAACTACTTACTTGCTAACGTTAGATGGAATTGCTACGTTTCTCTAAAGAACGTCGTCGTGGATTTGTACTTTACGGCAAATAAACTATAATTTTTATATAAGTTTCTACTTACTAGTTTACAGTGCACGTCGTATACCGAGACGCAGTATAAACTTTGTCAGACTACTATCACTAGATCACTACGTCGCCTTATAGCGACGTTCTGCAGCGCTCGTGAATAGGCTGGTGCCCTGCGCTTGGCTTTCGAGTGGCGCTTTAGAAGTCTGGAGTTTACGCTGTAAGATGGAGATCATTTCCAAGTATGAACACAGAAAGGTAAGTCTAGGTTTTGATGCGCTATTAAGAGTACTGTTTCAGTTACAGTTTTGTGGTCCCCTTCTGGAAACTTCGGTAGCTCCCTTAAAGCCCATTTGGGTAGATCGTTCCTTTGTTGTCAGGCGGTTCTGGGTGGAGTTTCTCTAATGTGGCGCTATAGAAATGTAAATGTAGTCTATTCAATATAGGCCTATAATATATATAGTTGAGTTGGCTGTGGGACGCAGCTGGAGTAGAAATCTCGAAACAAATTTATTTCTGCTCTGGCCGGAATAATTTGCACCCCGACATTTCGGTTGGCACTCGAGCCACTAGGCTACAGCGCTAACCTCTGAAGGAGAAGAAGAGCAGTCTGCTATTATAGAAGTATAATAGATGCCAAGCCAAAATGGCAGCCATCGTCATTGTACGTACAAAATGTACGTTGCAGCAAATGTTTTTCTATTGTCGACGTTAGATGGGTGGCCATCTATCTCTCTGTCTTTGTCTCTGTCTCTGTCTCTGTCTCTGTTGTCTGTCTCGGTCTCGGTCTCGGTCTCGGTCTCGGTCTAGGTCTCGGTCTAGGTCTCGGTCTCGGTCTCGGTCTAAGAAAGTCTCTCTCTCAGCTCTCTCTCTCTCTCTCTCTCTCTCAGCCAATCTCTCTCTCTCTCTCTCTCTCTCTCTCTCTCTCTCTCTCTCTCTCTCTCTCTCTCTCTCTCTCTCTTCAAATATCACCACTTCCGACATAATAATATTACTGTCGATGTAATCATTCTGTAGCTGAGTATGGGGCGCGGTGGCCGAGCTCTCGGCCTGTAACGCGGACAGTACGAGGTCGAGCGTCGCCCGAGGCATGCAGTTACTGTGTTGGGACTTTGAGCAAGTACTTCGCTCTGCAATAATTTATAATTGTATCTACTATCTGCAATTGTATGGTCGTGTTTGCATTTCTGAACTTTGGAAGGAGGGCACTATCAAAGTACAGTCTGTTGTATGGAGTTCGCTATTGGATAGCTGTCGAATAGCAATACCGAAATGTCCCGCTTCTTTGACTATAGAGCTCTATTATAGTGGAACAGAGACAACGTAAAACGCCAAGGCTAAGAATGAAGTCGCTGACACTTCAATCCGATGAATGCCTATTGGGACAGTTTAGGTACTATAGGCCTAGTAGAGATTCATTGCTCATCCAGAGATGGTAGATCCCAAAATATATGCAAATAATTATATGCAATACGTGCATCTATAACCTAAGCCTATGTAGCTGGCGAATAACCGATATAACATATATATAACCGATACTCGCGATTTGCTAATCGGATTAAACAGTGTGAAACAAAAGACGTGTATCGTCGATTATTGTATATATCCAAGAACACATGTAGAGAAATTGACAAATAACATGATGCAAACGATAAACTTACATCAAATTGTCGAATGGTAGAGCATAATATAGACACACAATATCGGATTTTGATAGACTGACTTGAATTTCTGAAAATTTGAATTTTTAGGTCGCGACCGAGGTTGTAGATTTCAAATCGGAGGTCGCGAATCTCAGATCCGGAGAGATCCAGCTGAATTTCAGCACGTGGTTATGGTCCTCATCAAGGATGGGAAAATTACTTGGAAAAATGTAATTGAATTACAAATAACAAATTTCTTTGAGACATGAAATGTAATTTCAAATTAAAAAATACATGGGAAATGTAATTGAATTACAAATTAACAAAATTACAAATTGCGCAATTTCAAGTAATTTCAACGTAATTTTCATTACTACCCATCCCTGGTCCTCATTTCGTCTTCTAGGCTTGGTTCCGTAGTTTTCGCATACAGCTAGTTTAGTAGGGCTAGTTGATCCACTGCCAATATTTAGCTGACAACCTATAGTTATCTTCATACAGGTACGAAAGGTTTTGGTGGAGAGAAAGCGAAGAGATCGAATCGAAAAATGCCTCGATCAGCTGAAGACTCTCATCTTTGGAATACAACAGCAGCAGCAGCAGCAGCAGCAGCAGCAGCAGCAGCAGCATCATCATCATCAACAACAACATCGTCAGCAGCAGCAACTGGCTTCTGACTGTAACAACGTAAGCACATAATCCATCATTTCTGAATGCATACGTCTGTACACAATGTATTCGTATAGTGTAGTGGTTAGCGCGCTGGACTGTCAGACGAGAGAGGTCGGGGGTTCAAATCCCCTCCATGCAGGGCAGAAAATTTGGTTTGAGATTTCTGCTCCACCAGCACCCCATAGCCAACTCAGCTATAATGAGTGCACCGACCATACACTGTCGGTGGGAAGATGAGACGGCGAGGGAGAGGATTCTGAATGACTACTAAATAATCATAATTTTGAGGTATGCATGAGGTTATCCCTATCGGAGACTGCGCAAAAACAAAGGCAAAAAATTGCGCTGCACAAAAGGGCCCCGCCATATTGGACGCCCTTGGGCCCCACCACCCTAGATCCGGCCCTGATGTGGCCGCGTCGTCGTACGGAAGCGCAGAACCAACAGGTCTCCACTGGCTGATGAACGTAACGACCGTGAAATCTGAAATCGTGTAGGTTTACGTTTTACATTATTTTACGATTGTGGCTTCTTGTTATAGGCGTGGATCGATGCCAAACTGGAGAAGGCGGAGTTGCTGGAGCTGACGGTTGAGCATGTCCATCGCTTCCGAAGCGATGCCTCCTCCCAGATGTCAGTGGGGTTCCTGACGTGCATGAGCGAGGTCCAGCAGTTCCTCCAACACGAAACCGGATGCGATACGGGCATGCGCACGCAGCTCTTCCGCCGGCTGCACAGGAGCGTCGTTAAACTGGGTCAAGGTTACGATCAAGGTCATGGTTTCGAAGGTCAAGGACACGGTCTCGAATGCCGAAATATAGGTCGCGTTTTCAAAGGTAGCGATCAAGGTCACGGTATCGAAGGTCACCAATTCCATCGTCAGACGCAGTTGGCGTCTGAGGGTGTTGACCCATGCCGAAGACAGTCTTCTTTGCTTTGTCACGTGCAAGGAGAGCGTTGCAGTAGTCAAAGGTACGATTCATTAAGCACGCAGACAGGACATGATTCAGAGACTCTTGGTAGGTCTGAGCATCACAAAAGGTCCCTGAACTTTACCAGCAGCAGTAGCAGATTCTGTCAAGGTCATCCCTACATCTCTCCAGGCGTTGTCAACAGTCTTTTGCCGCGCACAACCATCACTTCCACCAACTCTTTCGAAGTCCAAGCATCGTTGCCCTGCCTCAGGACCTCCTCTTCCTCCTCCTCTTCCTCCTCATCGTCCTCATCGTCCTCATTAAAACCGGAAGCAGAAGAGATGACCTTCCGATGCAACGATATCTCTTCGACCACCGCTTCCTGTCACGTGGTACCAAAAATCGACTCGTCTGCTATCGCCGGAAATGACAATGAAACACTTCCGGTTGATTCGCTACGTCATGACGGAAGTGACGTGGCTTCTACGAACGACGCCGTCTGGCGACCTTGGTAGAACGTAAACGAATTGGACATTGTATAGCACCTTTTCCAATTTACGCGAGCGGAAAAGGCGTGAATAATGTTTATTGCGAAGTCTTGTGAATAGGTGTCAAACTAAAGACAGACTAAATGACTACAGTTCTTTAGCCTTCATGGTAATATACAATGTATGTCATGGTAACCAAAGCACGGTATAAGCAGTTTGGTCATTATTTACTTAACATAACATAATAACATAACAAGGTTTATAGTGGCTCAGAAGACTTGCATCTGTGTCAGAGCCACTCTCTCAAGTCTTATCCAATGCATCTTGACCTAATATCCAATCTTAGTGAGCCTCTTCTTGAATTCCATCACCGAGTCCGCAGCAACAATTTCATCGTCCAACTTGTTCCAACTGTTAACTACTTAACTTAACACTACGCTTTTACAGTTGGCTAAATATCACTCTGGCCTGCTTTAGTAATGACAATCTATTCGCCAGTTCTGTTCAATGACGTTCATGTCACAGTGAAAATATTTTCACCTTAAAGGTCATATTAATTTTGTTCATTCTTGATAAAAGAAATCGCTGGGCCATTGAACGTAGGTGGGCCATGGTAAGTATGACTACGCTGAAATCTTCGTTGCTGCTTAACGACACTGTGTCATAACAAAGATGATTAGTGTCGCCCTCCTCATTTCTCCAGGCTTGGGACTGGCACTACCACAGGTAGGGTAGTGGCGGAGTTTACGCTGAAATGGTCCTCGGAGTGAAATGTTTAAGAGGACTCTGCCTGGACTTGCTGACGTAGAGTTATAGAATGACGGTGACCATAGGCGTACCTACATGGAGGCACGAGGAGGCAGTTGCCTCCTCTTGCTTTCTTTATATACTGGAACTTCTATTGACCAATGACCCCAATAACCAGAATTTTGCCAATGGTCTGTGAAGTTGCCTCCTCTTGAATTTAAGTCTTTCTACGCTCCTGACGGTGACCACGCTGGCCTGGGAGCAAGGATATTCGAGTTCTGTGTCTTACAAGCGCCCCCAGCGAATTCAGTTGTCTGTGGGACCTGAAGCAACACTGGCGCCCCTATCGACCTCGGCTGTATCATGAAAAGACTGTGGGTGGGAAGATGAGACGGCAAGGGAGAGATATATGGGACACATGCCGACGATAAGAAAATAAAGTCGCTAACACTTCAAACCCATGGCTGCCTCACAGAGTTAGCTCAAAGGACTGATCTTCTTGCTACATGGTGAATCTCAATTGTTTTAGAAACGTCATTTCTTTAGCGCCTTTTTCTGAACAGTCTTGAACGGAGAGAAAAGAATAGAGTTTGATATACACAGATCTGTAACAATAAATGATGATGACGATGACGACGATGATGTTGTTGCTGTTGTTAATGATCATGATGATGTTGCTGTTGTTGTTGATGTGATTATTGCTGTTGTTGCTGGTGTTGTTGTTGCGGTTGTTAATGATCATGATGATGTTGTTGTTGCTGTTTTTGTTGTTGTTGTAGATAATGATGATGATGATGATGGTGGTGGTGATGATGATGATGGTGATGATGATGATGATGATGATGATGATTATTTATATATTTTCGTTTATTCAACAATCCGGTTGACAAACCGCAACCGGTTACAGTGTACAATTATGCAATTCACAAGACACAAATCTTAACTACTAACAGAACAGACAGCCTGTAAACACAAAGCATATCCGCCCAACGGGGGCTCGAACTCGGTACCTCTCGGTCTTTTGCCAGATGTTTTCCAATGCGCCACGGGCCCCCGTAAATAGGTGTAATGATGATGACGACGACGACGACGACGATGATGGTGATGATAGCAAAGATCACGATTCAGTTTCAAATTGAACATTTTGATGACAACGGCAACAGTCACTGTGGTGAAGAAGATTACGACAACAACGACGATAAAGTTAATGCACGATACAAATAATCTTGTGTAGATGAACAAGGTCGTTTGCGATATAAATATCGAGGTAAAAAGTCGCGTACCTTTAGAAAGGCGCTATATCATCGTTATTGCAGGCGTAGGAATGTAGGTCATTCTTGAAATAGCCATATTGCCCCAGAGCGGCGAGTCTAAAGCTCCCGACTTTTTTGTCTCTTTATTTGGGCAAAGTCTTGACGTAGATAGCAGCAAATGCGTGGGAGTTTGTGTTTATTTGGTTGCGTGCGTGTGTTACAAGTCTGCCCGTGTCATGCTCAGGCGGAAGTCTTAATCCTGGACAACCATGATGACGTTCACTTGGTGTGAAGACAATTCAGGACCTTCGTGCATTAAACAGTTCCGATTGTGATTGGTTCACGTCATCAGGATCCGGCCATTATTTTCTCTCTAAATATAGAACTGGCCTGTCTACTTTATCGTTTGATGCTGATTTGTTCGTCAGGGTCGTCTTTTTGTCGACATTACGAATGCTCATAAAAGTAAATGCTTTTTATATAGCGATCATAAGTCCTCGATCCTGCTAATTTTTCAATGAATTTTATCGGGTTAGATCCTTCCCCGCCACTGCCTGTTTGCAATACAATACAATACAACTGATCTTTGATATTGCCCTTCTTATTAAGGTTGCCCCAAGCTCAGAAGTGCACACGCCTCGGCGGCGCAGAAGCAATTATATTGCAGAGCAATATTTGTGCGCGAAGGACTTGCTTAAGGTCCCTACGTGGTGCCACGCTATTTAAGGTCCCCGTGCATTAGGGTGGTCCACGACACAATGGTAAAATTTAATCTTTAGCAGAGCTATGCTCCACAAGTTTAAATCTGTTCTACCTCTCCTAAGTAAGATGTAGACCAAATCTGAAGCAGATTGGAACATTTTTAGAGGTCGCTCAAGGTCGCCAAACATTCTCTTGATTATACCATGGCATAGTGGGAATTATTGACTGTTATCTACTCAAAAAAATATTATTAGAACCGCTTGTTACTTAATTTTGAACTGTTTTTTTAAACTGAAGTTTAGAAATACCAATCTAACATTATTAACTATTCTTTGATGTAGAATGCAAATGTTGGAATTTTTAAAATTGCTTTTAAAAACTGTAAACTTCTATACTTAGTCGGATTTATTAGTACATTGGTGAAGATTAGGAATTGAAGAGAGTTGACTGTTGAGTTTCTGACATAGCTGATTAACACATTAACGGCAAAGACAAGAAGCAGTGCTGAAGCGTGGCTGATAGAGAAAGGCACAGAAAAGACTGTCTGGGTCCCATCTTCCAACAAAGTTCCATCCGACGATCATACTACAAGAACCATGAGGAGCAGGTGACAGACTTGCAGTTCTAGTAAATTGGCTGCAGAACTGGTAACGAACAAGCTGAATCCTGCCTGAGGACTCTGGATGACGGGGTCTTCGGACTTCGGAGTCTAGTTCGTGATATATAGTCTATGACATCGTTGCCAGCAATACTCGCCTGAAGAATGGTGCCTGCACTTTTATTGATAATTCGAATTAGCAAGAATTAACCTGGATGGCTTGCCGCCATCATGTCATGACAGTCATGGAACTTCCTCTTGCTGTTTTCGGTTCTTTATCTGGACCTACTGGAGGGTCTGCCATTACTATGTTCAGGAGGTTCCAGCAAAGCTGGCCACACATTGACCAGGTGACAAATGAAGTGGCTTCCGACATCTTTGATGCACACACTTCTGCTCTTCGAGAAGAAAAATAGTGAAATTCTGCAAGGCAGCTCTTGAAGGATCACATCAGCGGGAAGACTACGAGGAATTATTGAAACTCAGTTTTATCTTCCAGGGTGGTGCAAAGAGAGCAAGAGTTTCATTTCAGGCACCAGGAGCATTACATCATGCACGTTTGATGGTGAAAGCATCTTTAGCATTAAAATATTTCTCGTCTAGCAGCAGTTCTCTTTAACTGCCAAAGAAAAACACAGTGTAGTGGGGATGGCACTGTTTGTGAGCCTTGTCTATTTTCGGTTCTGGCATGAAGCTCCTCTGCCTAAAACGATCTACTGCTACTGGAGGAGCTCAGTAAACAGCCTAATATGAAAGTGGCAAAGGTTGCCTCGACCGCATGCGGTAGGCATACCTTGTACGTTTCAGAAATTTTGGTTGGCCTGTCCTTGTTTGACGACAGAATTGTATTGGATGTGAAAACACTGATAGTGACAAACCTTCACCTTCCACAGTTCATCAATTTTGTGAAGTGCCTCGACCATCCTCTTGAACCCCTCAGCTCCCTTGGCCTTGCATCTTCCGCCACAGAGAGAACTACTGTCATCGTTGACATTCTGAACTTGAATGGAAAGAGAAGGCCTAAGGCTTCCTGGTAAAGGATCCTAAAGAATGAGGCGATGATCACTCCTACCAGGACCTCCTAAAGGCAGCGTCAGTCATGACAGTTATGAACGACTCTGCTGAGAGAGTCATTGGTTTGATGCAGCAGTAGAATTAATCGTTGACAAAGAATGAAGAGCAGCAGTTTCTTCTTCAGCTCATGAAACGCTGCAGGAACACCTATCCGTCCTACTCTAAGGCCACGCTGTTGAAGATGACAGAGGACAAAGAATGTGTTACTCAAGAAAAGTTCCAGTGTTTCCATAGCAAATTGAACATTTTGGAACCTTTTCTTATTTTCATTGCTGTACTATATGTTTTAATTCAACTCAAATTTTGTTTTCTGTTCTTAGTGCAGATTACCGACTTCTTGCTTAATATGGTGAAAATACCCTGACCTTGAGCGACCTCTAAATACTCATCAATCTCTCTCAAATTTGGTAGAAGTAATAGTGGGCAGCCATAGAACAAAAGGAGGGTTGTGGAGGGCAACTCTGAGACACTTTGTGTTTTTGGGCAACCCTACCGTGCATGTACGAACCGTGTGCTAGCCTGAGATTCAAATCTCTTAAATCGATCGCCTACTATGGTTCGCAATGGTAGGCCCTAATCGTAAGCTAAGCTCTGAAATTTCTGAAGCGCAACGGAAAGATACGTATACAGCAGTGTGATTCTCCTTACAGATTTTATTTTAGTTATAGTTACAGTTATAGTTAATGGTTTTTTATTTTAGTTATAGTTATAATTATAGTTAATATATTTTTTAGTTATAGTTATAGTTATAGTTAATGGATTTTTATTTTAGTTAATTTTAGTTACTGCTTAGTTACAATAATTAAGGCTATTAGCAAAATTGTGCGTATTAACACGCTGTTTCACAATTTCCTAGGGCTTTGAAAGCCTTTGAAGAATGGGTGCATTCAGCTTCATGAATACACGAGTTTCCAAAGTAGGTCTAACTGACAAATTGCATAATAAAAATATCGAATTTTTCGTTCTCATTTATGTCGAATCGTCCATATTGCATTTCCTATTTTTATTTTTGCATTAACCAAAATAAAGATGAATTTTCGTTAGTGTTATTTTCGTTATAGTTATAGTTATAGTTAATGATATTTTTTAGTTATAGTTATAGTTATCGTTAACGAAATCATTTTATTTTCGTTAACGAACATTTTCGTTATCGTTATCATTAACGAGAATCACACTGGTATACAGGCCGAAGTAACAACGGTTGTAAAGAACAAATCCGGCAGCCAGGCTTCAGAACAGTGCTTCCACTCTCCATTTTCACAAATCCCAAGATCCTGTCACAAAAATCCATCCCAAGATTGGCCAAGAATGTGCTCAAAAATCCCAACTAACTGAAAAGGAAAAGTGATGAAATATGAAATGTGTTTTCACAATCACAATTATACTGGCAAAGACAAAAACCGGAACATAGCCTAACATTGAATTAACAATTTACAATGTTTACAAGTCACAACAATAATAAACGTCTTTCGAACAAAGCCACTGGGCGAGTCTTTTCTAATCTGATTCGTTGCCACTGGCCACTGTTGGAAAGTCCGGTAACAACACCGATTGTTTCTAACTGCCGCTCCTTTTTCTGGCGTCCATCGTATCGTGAATGGCATCTGTAGACCCTAGTAAAGAAATCCCCAGATTGCTATGCACATTCCCCAAATCCTAAATCGATCCCCAAATCCGAAGATCTTGGGCAAAATCCCAAGGAGTGGAGAGGCTCTGCTTCAGAAGACCGAATCCTGAGAGGATATACAGTGGAGCCGTAGCTTTGTATGCTGGCGCCGCGTAGGGTCAGTTTTTGCAACTGCCACATAGGGAGATCAGCGAGTGCTAGTCAACTAGTCAACCACGTCATGAAGACTATGGAAAGTATAGAGCATTGGTGACAGACATTATGCATTTACTACTGCTGCTATAATGGAGAATCAGTGCAATAACCGACACTATACTACAGTATATATATATATATATGTATACGTTGTCAGCATAGCGAGTGATAAACTGTGTTGGATGCGCCATTATAAGAGTGCCTCCGAGTAGTCTGCATTTAATTGGCGCTATGTAAATGATGCAATAATTACAATATCGCTTCCACAGAGTACCCTATATTAGGCTATATATAACACGTGATGAGAAATAAAAGAGGCTAGAGTAATTTGTTGAAGAATTGAGACAACATCGTGAACAATTTCAGCTTTACGGAATTATCTTCAGGAGGAAAGGGAAACGATAATAAGCAGTAGTTTTCATAGTACATAATTATACACTCTTAATTATTAGCATTCCCTCTGCCTCCCTGCCTTTCTGGTCTCCTGCTAACGCTCTTGAACCTTCACTTAGTGTCTATAGACAACCCCTCTGACCAGACGCAGGACCTTAGCAATTTAGAGATTACGATACGATAACGAAGCAACACCCGTCTCAACAGCTGTTCTGCCCCTCTGACCCTCCCTCTGGCGACCGGACCTGGACTTTCTGACTACCCTTTGGACAAACCCTCGTGAATAACTTGGTGCCCTGCGCTTGGCTTTCGAGTGACGCTTTAGGAGTTTGGAGCTTACGATTATGAACTGTAGCATTCGCTTAAACGTTCGAATAGAAATTCTGTTTCTAAGCCTATGATAGCATTACATCACGTTACAACCAGCAGAGCAGAATACGTTGCACGTCGTCCCACTACATGTTGCCTGCATAGGTCCCTCCCTATGGAATGGACTTCCTCCTTCTCTACGCTCTACAATCCTCTCTGGTAGCATCTCCACCTCCTCTCACCTAAAACCTTCCTTTTCTCTCGGAGTACCTCGCACTGGGAGCGCTTCTGAAAGGCTTATGCTATGAGAAGCGCTTTATAAATGATCAAATACAATACAATACAATACAATGTTAAGCCAAAACGGCGAAGTCGGAACCTTTCCATCTGGCAGCGCAACATCAGCTGCACCACGGATGACTACTATATATTCTAAAGGTGCTAGATAAATATCTCGTGCAGAGCCTCGATGCCCACTCCGTGTCCTCGTCTATGGCGTCCGCGCCGATTCCTGCATCGGACATCAATAACATCTCCGTCGGCTTCAGCGGCTGCTGTAGAGTGTCCAAGAGGCCCGACACACGACGGGCCTCTGACGGTAGACCGACCGATCAGGCTTTCTTCCTAGGCCGACAAGCCTCGATGGGCTGACTCTCTGCTGGCCAGGAACGTCACAGTGGAATGCTTGAGTTGGTATGTGGATGGAAAACTCGACGCGCTTTTCCCTATGTGGTGCTGGAATACAATTTCAATGAGGATTTCGGGGTCCGACCACGCACCTGATGGGGAGTTGACAATTGGCCCCAGACCTCTTTTAATAATTCTCGGTCCTTGAACTTTACTGGTGGCATCATGTAACTCAAACTTCTTTTTAATCTTTTCTTCTGCTTCTGCTTCTTCTTCATTCATTCATTCATTCATTCATTCATTCATTCATTCATTTATTCATTCATTCATTTCATCATCATCATCATTCATTCATCATCATTCATTCATCATCATCATTCATTCATTCATTCATTCATTCATTCATTCATTCATTCATTCATTCATCATCTTCTTCATCTTTCTTCATCTTCTTCTTCTTCATCATCATCATCATCATCATCATCATCTTCTTCTTCTTCTTCTTCTTCTTCTTCTTCTTCTTCTTCTTCTTCTTCTTTTCTGCTTATTCTTCCCATGCTTCATAACATCTTCACTTTCTTCTTCTTCCTAACCAGTCCCAGCTTTATGTATAGGCGATAAAGGCGGCTGCCTAGAACGGCACTTTTCAACGGGCGGCAAATTGCGACAAAATACACGATGGTCACGTCCGTCAAAAAGATGTCAATTATGAGTTACGGGCGGCATTTTTGTCCTCGCCTATAGCACACAATTGTCAAAGACTGTCAAAGGGCGCCTCTGGTCCTAACCCAGGGATGGCCAACCCTCAGCCCGCAGGCCAACCCGCGGTCCGCGGGCTGCTGATTGGCGGCCCTCACGGCCCCTTTCTAAATAATTTTTGGTCTCATTTTGAACCTACTTACTTGTCCAACTACTACAATACTGCATAATAATGATGTCTAAAACACTAACAGATTTAGTGTACATGTAAGTTCTATTTGATCTTAATGTAAGTCGAACAGACTGCCTTTTATACATCGGCGTAAAATATTAAACATAAACATTTGTATTTCGGTTTCTCGGTCTGTGAGGACAAATGTTTTGCGGCCCGCCCCGTGCTTTCCAAAACACTCATAGTTTAGTGTTGTAAGTTCTATTGATCTAAATTAATGTTGTCCACCCCTATAATCTGTAAAATATGAACATACACATTTTGTATTTCTTTCGAGGCTGTGAGGACAAACAGTTTGCGGCCCGCCACGTGCTTACCAACAATCATAGTGGCCCGCAGGACAAAAAATGTTGGGTCACCTCTGTCCTAACCACTCGATACATCGACGCTGCTGCTTGTTACAGAAGTCCTTCCTTCGCCGAGCGGCTTGCAGCCAACGACTGCTGCACGTTTGCATAACTGGCGTGCAGACGAGCAGCGTCCTCAGCAGTGGAGACGAATCGCCTGGCACCGGATGAATGGCAGTTCCATCGCAGACTCAGACGCTCTGGCACCATACAACGCAGATCGATCGAAACAGACATCTGAGCATAGTATAGTCTAAGGAGTCAACTCAGGCGGTATATATGCGTTTAAGTCTATCATATTGATATCAACAGAGGACTGAAACGGTTGCGGCAGCCCTCCGACGAAGCTCCATAAAACACATCAGTGAGTTCCGAATTATTGCATCACAATCAATGTCGGCTATTGCAACTAATTGTGTCTAAATCTTCATAGGAAACATTTTGTTTATATTTTCCTAATTTTAACAGAACAGTGTATAGCAAGTGAGAAGAATTCTTCTTAGAAACGTTCTTTACTAAAAAGCTGCAGCTCTGTCTGAATTTTCCTAAAGTTAATGTTTATCTGAAATTTTCCAAAGGACAGTTTAAAAAAATCTTAGTGACAGTTTTGTATAAAATATTGTAAGCAGTGCTGAGCTAAATAGCCAGGGTGGCTATTTTAACAGAGTAGTAAATAGTAGGCCTACCTGTAGGAAACTATTTATATACATGTAGTATTTAAAATAGTAAATAGGCCTAGTGTAGACTATACTGCAAATACCACATGACTATCTAAAAACTATTTAGCTATTATCGGTTTCAGCTACAGATGATTGCTTAGAAAGCTTGCAAATTTCTAGTTGATTAAACTTCAGTTTAACTAGAGTTAAAGAACTGAAAGTCAATAATAAGTAATTACATAAGCTAATTTGAGTTTTATTCTCTGCAGCTGATGATTTGCTCTTTGCTTTGTAATAAATAGTAAATAGGTACATACTATTTAAATACTATTTCAATGTTTGAATTGTGACATAAATAGTTATGAACTATTTGAATACTACTTAAATGGTATACGCCTACTTAGCCTACTTTTGACTAATACCAACACTGATTGTAAGTAGGCCTACAGCGTTGTCCGAAATTTCATAAGAACTATTATTTTTTCTGACAGTTTGACTGGGTTTCCTACGCAGAATTTCACCCTTAATTTCCAGAACACCGTTTTGCTTGACTTTTGTAAGGATGTCTAAGCTTCAATTATCTTAAAACAGTTTTATCTGAACTTTTAAAGGATTTTACTTTCCTACGGATAGTTTCGTCTATGCGTTTGTACATTTTTCATGATGACCGCTACTTTCTAATAATTATGACCCTCGAATAGTTAGTAGAAAAGTGTATTTGTTTGTAATCGGAAAATTATTTTAAAACATTTGTTTAATTTTATTGAGAACAGTTTATAAGCTTGTTTTCATGTGATGGATTCAGAGTGGCATAAGAGACGAATGTCCGTTAACATTGTAAGACTGATGTTTCCCTAATTGCTTTCTTGTTATGTCCCAGACTCTACTACCAATTCCTCTCTAACTTTCCATCCTGGAATGGCTTATGAGAATTGTTTTCGTTAATGTCCGTGTATGCCTCATTTGAGACAATTCTCTTATATGCATGTTCACTCGTTCGATCCTTCGTTCATCCATTCATTCATTCATCCATTAATTCATTAATTCATCCATTCACCCATCCATTCATTCATTCAGTCATTCACCAATCCGCCACCCAGCCATTTAGCCATTCATCCATGAATCCATCAATCCATGCATGCATCCATCAATCAATGCATGTATCCATCCCATTCATTCATTCACGCATCACCCATTCATGTATCCCTACATTTATCAATGCATCAATTATTCATGCGTCAATCTATGCATCCGTTCATACATCCATCCATGTATCCAAGCATTCAAGCATCTATCCATACATTTATCGATCTATGCATGCATGCATGCATCCATCCATCCATCCATACATTCACCCATCTATCAATCCATCCATTCCATCCGTCCATCCATCCATTCATTCATCCATCCTTTCATTTATTTATTCCACCGTTCATTTCTTCACTCGTTCGTTCGTTCATTCATTCCTTCATTCTTTGATTCATTCAATAGTTTACTGTTTACAGCTATTAGACATAACTTATGCTAATTTATATGCAAAAAACAGACGCGCATGTGGTAGTTAAGGTGTGTCGGGCATGCCACATTCGTGCAGAAATATCCGGCGTCATTTAGAATATGAGCTTAATTAACGGAGGAGAGCGGGCGATGCATATACACTCAGATAGAAAAAATAAAGGTAGAAACTAATGATGCAAATGGAGGATAGAGTCAGCGTTTAATACCATCAAGCGACTCTGCAATCCTTGACATTTTCAGGAAGACCTTTCCACGCCGCAAGCTACCTTGGCTTGGATTATCTTACCTGTATTTGACTTGACTTTATATCTTACCTGACAACTACTTGACTTACCGTATGCCTTATCCCCTTAGGTTACCTGACACCAACTTACCTTACCTGAGATGTTACCATACGTTACTTTATCTCTAACCTTACCTGACCCCTTACCTTGTCCTTCCTTAACGTGACATGACCTGACTAGGTTACATGATCTTACGTTACCTGGTCTGAACTAATCTAACCTGACTTACGTCACCTTACCTGATCTAACCTAGCCCTTGACCTTACCCTACCTGACGTGATGTGAGGTGAGCCGACCATGCCATGCCTTACCGGACTTGACCTTCAAAATGAGTCGCAATGTCGCATGTCGGAAATTTTAGAATATGAGTATTTTACATATTCTTAAAGACCACAATTTTTGCTTTAAAATGACACCAAAAGTTTGGTTCTACCTTATCTTTTGACAAAGTTACGAATGATTATGTGCTTTTTGTGAATTTGTATTTATTTATTTTAATATAATTATAATCACACAAAAATAAAAGTATTCTCTGTAAAAAATTCTGAAAATACACATTAAAACAATGAATTTCATCAAATGTGAGAAATGCGAAATGAAGAAAAAAATTTTTTTGACCCATTTTCATTAAAATCTGAAAATAAGAAAAAGTGACATCTGATCATATTTTGCTGTTTTCCTAGAAATGTAAATTGCCGACATCTTGATCCCTTGGGTCACCAGATTCTGACCTTTCCTTAGGCCTACCTGACATGATCTTATCTGAACTTACTGTACCTCACCTGACATGAGCATACGTTAGTGCTTCTTTTAGGAGCATGATTTTCCCAGGGCGTTTTCCGTTGAAATTGGCGAATAGCGAATAAAAAAACTACATCAATAGGAAGCCAAATGATTCTGTGAATTAATAAGAGCTCAGCATTTATCTACGTCATCGCGGTTGTTTTTCCTACCTGGAGAAAGGACAGACGATACATTTGGACGCATAGGTTAATGAGTGCACTGGTTAATGAGTTATGACTGACTGTAATTTACATCCGCCTTCCAGCGAATTAATGATTTAATTTCCTTCTGATCCAAAGATTTCTTTTCTTTTGATGCATACGTATGGTTAATTAATAGTTCTCATATCTCTGGGTTCTATGTATGCCGCTTGCATTCAAACTGCTTCGGGTTTCCAAACACGGTGCGTGTCACTGACGATGTCTGGTCCAGCTGAGCTTCGAAATCTCTCCCTGTAGGCTACTTTTCCCTTCTGCCGAGTCGCTTATGTCATTCCGTTCTCAGCTTAAGACTTAAACCACTTTCAAATTGCCTGTCCACCACAGGCGGCATCTCTGTCTTCGTGGACTGAGCTTCTGGCTAATGACTTGGTTTGGTGCGCCATTGGTTGATGCCTTGTGTATTAGATAGTAACTAAATAATAATAATAATAATAATAATAATAATAATATTACGACATAATTTGGAGATCCCTCTCGAAGGCGGACATTCCCAGCTCAAAGGAGCCGCCTGGATTGATTCGCACCGATGGCAAGAGACCGGATGGGGCCACTTTGATCCCATGGGCCAGAGGCAAATATATAGCCTGGGATGCAACGGCCATCCACACATGCGCACCCTCGTACGTCCATCTGACGGCAGCGATGACGGGAGGGGCGGCAGAACATGCTGCAGAACGCAAAATCAGCAAATACTCTTCCTTGCCCGCGACACACGAATGAATCATTGGGCCCCATTAACCGCACAGGACGAGAGTTCTTGCAGGAGCTAGGCCGTCGGATGACCGAGGCAACGGGGACCCCCGCGAGACGACTCACCTGTTCCATAATGCAGCGCTTTAAATAATCTTAGAGCCTGAGGGATTCTTTTTACCTCGGGCGATAATAATAATAATAATAATAATAATAATAATAATAATAATAATAATAATAATAAATGCAAAATACGCAGACCTCGCCGCAACCCATAGCTTTGTCCCCATTGCATTTGAAACGCTGGGTCCCATCAACAGATCAGGCCTGGAGTTCTTGACAGAGCTAGGTCGTCCCTTGACCACGGTAACTGGAGACCCACTCGAGACCACACATCTTTTCCAGCGCCTATCAATATGCACGCAACGATATAACGCTGGTGCATTTCGAGGCACATTCGCACAGTTGACCGAGGACGAGGACCGCTAACTCCAGAACAAAAACAGCTCTTCTGATAGCTCTTTCTAAGAGCCCGAGGGATCATTTATACCTCGGGCGATAAAAATAATAATGATACTAATAGTAAAAGTAATAGTAGTAGTTGTAGTAGCAACAGCAGCAGCAGCAGTAGTAGTAGTAGTAGTAGTAGCAGTAGTGATGATGATGATGACGACGACGACGACGACGATGATGATGATGCTGCTGATATGAGTAGGGTCATCTCCAGACAAACTACATCGACAGCTAGTAATATCTAAGTCCCTAAGGTATCCCGTGTACCTCGGCGCAAAAAATAATAATAACAGCAACAGCGCATTATAAATTAACTGCATGTTAACCGGTGCTACTTGTTTATTTAGGCAATTAGCTGTTCTTATTGATTTTGCAGGTTCTATCGCAGAGGATATCTTGTGTACCCCGTGATCTCTTCATCTAAAAACCGAGCGGAATGTCGTCCGTCAAAGTGGCCGTTCGGGTTCGTCCGTTCAACAGCCGAGAAACATCGCGAGATTGCGGGTGCATCATCGGCATGTCAGGCCAAATGACAAGTCAGTTCAAAATTGTTTACTCACTTACTCACTTACTCACGAACTGACTCACTTATTGACTGGCTCGAATACTAACCTACTGACTAACTGACTCATTGACTGAGAATTGCCTGACTGACTGACTCGCTTGTGCGCTCACTCACCCACTTGCTCACTCACTCTTGCTCACTCGCCTGCTCACCCCACCCCACCCCACCCCACCCCAACCACCTCACCCACTCACTCACTCACTCACTCACTCACTCACTCACTCACTCACTCCTCACTCACTCACTCACTCACTCACTCACTCACTCACTCACTCACTCACTCACCACTCACCTCACTCACTCACTCACTCACTCACTCACTCACTCACTCACTCACTCACTCACTCACTCACTCACTCACTCACTCACTCACTCACTCACTCACTCACTCACTCACTCACTCACTCACTCACTCACTCACTCACCACTCACTCACTCACTCACTCACTCACTCACTCACTCACTCACTCACTCACTCACTCACTCACTCACTCACTCACTCACTCACTCACTCACTCACTCACTCACTCACTCACTCACTCACTCACTCACTCGGTGACTGACTTACTGACTGACTGACCTTTCTACCTAACTTCCACCTACCTATACTTATATGTCCATCCTACTATATGCCTACCTATTTACATACCTTCAACAGGTTATTAATAATGAACAAAAGTAGACGGAGATGGTAGAGAAAAACTCGGAAACGGCAAAGCCAGTAATGAGAACCCAAGGGGCTTTTGATTCCTGTTTACACTAATTTTCAGGTACTATTTTTGTCGCTCTGAAACATGATTCGTTTACTTAGAGAAATTACTCCGCGGCTTCTGTTAAGCTGCGTGAAAGAAAAGGTTACAGGGTTTCTTCGTTCTTATTAATACCGACCGGAATCCATCTTGGATGGTCAGAGACGAAGCTTCTAAGACAACGCTGACATTTGCACGTCCGGGGTCAAAGTATCAAACGCCTACGTATAGTCCTTTGCAACTAAGGAAACCGTTTAAGAGCAGGTAACCCAACAGGAGGAGGAGGAGGAAGAGGAGGAGGCGGCGGCGGTGGTGGTGGAAGTCAGCAGGTAAGAGGAGACGGTGGCTACAAAGAAGGAGAAAGAGGTAGTGGATGATGAATGGATGGATGGATAAATGGATGGATGGATGAATGGGTAGATGGGTGGATCGATGGGTG
>JACEVL010000201.1:377500-382500 GCA_020284085.1 Aporrectodea caliginosa
TGAAAACAGAAGACGAGACAGAATACAATACAATACGATGCATTGCTATATAATGCAATTCAATGCAATACAATGCGGTGGAATGCAATAAAACTGACATTTTATGATGCTCCTTTTCAGTAATTCAGAGACGCGTTTGAAACTGTGCATTTCTGTTCGAAATTGTCAATTTAAATGTCAGTGGTCACTACTTATTGCCAATGACCGTAAACGTCCAATATCAACTGCTACGCTTCATTGTCTGTTTAATTGTCCGTATAGTCTGATGACTTTGGTCAGTGTGTATCGTGCAAGAGTGGTCAGTCCGAGGTGCCATAATGATCACTGTTTAGTGCCGAGTACCCCGCCCGTCAGTTGGTATTGTGACGTCTATAGTCAGTCTAATGGTCAGTTTTGAGGGCTTCCGTGCATAATGGACAGTGATCAGTATTCAGATGCGAGCTTCATTCAGAATCTAAACTCTGCTAATAAAGCAGTCTGTATGGCCGGAAATATATGGTCAGTCATCACATATTTATGGCTCACAGTTTGCGCTGGACGTTCGGCTGTTGGTGGTCAGTGAATTGGTCAGTGAATTGGTCTGTGAATTGGTCAGTGAATTGGTCAGTGAATAGCGTCGTGGACAGGTTATTGGTCCGGGGAGATGGCTGAATGGTAACACGCTTGTACGAAGATTAGAGGGACGCGGGTTCGATATCCACTAGTCCCATATAAGCTTCACTCAGCCTTCAGCTCCCTATGGGCGACTGTAAAGGAGCAGTACGTCAGATGGGCACCGTGCAGGCTGGCATACAGTTAAATTCGACTCCTGTTAAACTTGTTATCGTCTGTTACTACTATATCGTGAAATCTTACTGCGTACTTGTCAGTTTGAATTAATAAATGAAGATTATTATTATCTTTACTAAGCTTATTTTTATTATAGTTATCATCATCATCATCATCATCATCATCATCATCATCATCATCATCATCATCATCATCATCATCATCATCATCATCATCATCATCATCATCATCATCATCATCATCATCATCATCATCATCATCATCATCATCATCGTCGTCGTCGTCGTCGTCGTCGTCATCATCATCATCATCATCATCATCATCATCATCATCATCATTACTATTATCATTATTATGCTTTTATTAAGAGCCAATATCTAATGACCAAACATCAATCGATGGCGCTTATCAATTGTGAGTGAAGGACTTGATCAAGGTCCAATCACAGGGACCATATCCTGGAAGACTGGAACCCGTACTTAACGCCTTACAAGGCGAGCTACCTAACCAAACGGCTACAGTCCTGTGTCCCAATGAAAATACACATCCCTAATACATTTAGCTTCTGCCTATAGGTTCTTCTCCCATTGTTTCAGACTCCCCAACAATTCCAAACATACACCTAGTAACCTGCCTCTGGGTTCCCCAATTGCCAGCCATAAATCGAACCAGGGTTTAGCCATGGTCTACCGTGAAATGGTCAGCATATTTATCAGACAAATAGCCATTGGCATTCTGGCCGCAGTGGACCGTGAACGATCGAGCCGTCACGCCCAAGCGAACACGACAAACGATGATCAAACCTTACAAAGTGGTTGCCTCCGCGTTCGCAAAAGCCATTCCGCATTTCCCATGAGGACCTCTGGCTTTCGGTTCAAACAACAAATGGCAAATCTCGTTTGTTTCAGCTTCTGCCGGGATTTGTCCAATTTAACCCATTATTTCCAATTTAATCATTTTTAGATCGAATGCAGTTTGCTGGTTTAATCCACCGTCAAAGCAGTCGATTCTAATCTTCGTAGAGTTCGCAAAGCACCGGGTAACTCAGGTGTTAACAAAGATATAATAATAATAGGCCTAATAATAATAATAATAATAATCTTTTCTTTATTGAAGGCCTGACAAACGCACTGCGCTGTACATTTGCAAGTTATGCAATTGAAACAATCTTAACTACTAACAGAACAGACAGCCTGCAATACACGGAGCTAATAGCAGCCTACAAAGCATGTCCGCCTACGGGCTCGAACTCGGTACCTCTCGCTCTCTATGCCAATGTGTTATCCAATGCGCTATCGCCCCCGATAGCGCATTGGACACCATATCTGTGTGCCCTTTGTCTGCCGTGCAGTTTGGCTCAAATGATTTCATGTAGAACATAATTATTAGGTCCATTTGGGATTTACTGTGGTTGTAATTAGTAATTTCTATCGTGCCATTGTCTAATGCATAAGGCATCAACCGATGGCACACCAAAACCAAGCCGTAATTAGACCAGTATCCAGAAGATCAGTCTGAGGCAACCTATGATGGATTAGCCACTTGAAACGTAAGTCTTAACTTAAGTTGAGAGCGAATTGGCGTTAGCAGAAACGGATACATACAGGGAGAGAGTTACGAACTCTTAATTAAGTTCAACAACCGAAAACGCTCGTTAAATAGTAGCATACTGGCTTCATATGACCAATACAAGACGTTGGTGTTGGGTAAAATATGTTGAAACAATGGAGCATATCGGGTAAAGTTTAAGACAATGGAGCAATTGGATAAATTTTAAAACAATGGAGCAATTGTGGTAGATTTTTAAACAATGGAGCAAAGATTTCAATGCGACTGAGTAAATTAGTTATATTTTTTAATCACACTCTACTCTCGCCTTTAGGTTGCGATTTGTAGAGGAAAGGGGTACCTAACCTCATTGAGTCCTTTACCCGATTCCACAGAAGAACATTTACCCTCTGCACAGAGCTCCCCTCAGTGGTTCAAACTACCTGCCTGTAAGTCTGTCCTCCGTCTCCTAGAACGAATGATACCCCTTGCCTTCAATTATTCCACCCACCTAAAACCTTCCCTTTCTCCATCCAGCCTTTCACAACTCCATTCACCCTCTCGTATGTCCACTCAATCACATCCATCACCACCCCAGATTTAATCCCATTCCTGCATATATTCACCCAGTCGTTTCCAAATCCAGCCTAATATGCCCCCATTTTCACCCTATACGATCTCCGCCATCACTCAACCTTATTCCACCCACATCATCCGTACATGCATTCATTACACCAATGTACTATTTTTACAGCGCTTTTAGAACATCTCCGCATCAATGTAACAGTTTATTGCGACCTTTAGAACCTCTCCTTTCAATTACATGCAGTATGAAGTTCTCTATTAATATTCTGTTGCTGTGTGTCTTTCTCTATGCCTACGTCTAGTGTATGTCTCTGTGTCTGCTTGCCTCTATGTCTGTCTGCATGTATGGCTGACTCTCTGCCCGCAGGGGTATCTGTTCGTCTGAGTTTTCTTGTCTGTGTGTTTTGCTCGACCAGATATAGAAACACAATGACTTTGATGCAAGAGTCCGAGAAATGTCCACTGGATGGTCAAGCAATGGTCAAGCAATGGTCAAGCAATGGTCAAGCAATGGTCAAGCAATGGTCAAGCAACGGTCAAGCAATGGTCAAGCAATGAGGAGGGATAGGTCTGCCCAGCAGCTTTAGACGAATTATCCTCACTTTGCGATTAGATTAATCTCGGTGGACTCAAAGGGTAAAGGAAGTGAGGGAGGAATAGGAGTTGGAGGGGAAGGGAAGGTGGAGGAGGAAGACGAGACGAACAAGGAGGAGGACGAAAAGGAGGAAGAAGAAAAGGAAGAGGAAGAAAAGGAGGAGGAGGAAAAGGGAGGAGGAAATGGAGGAGGAAGAAAAGGAGGAGGAAGAACAGGGAGGAGGAAGAAAAGGAACAGTAAGAAAAGGAGGAGGAGAAAAATGAAGAAGACGAAGAAGAGGAAGAGTGACAAGAAGAGGCACGAAGTTTACAATAATGTAACTGAAAAGGAGGAACTATGTAGTCTGATGCCATGAAGAAAATGGAGGAGGAGAATGAGGAGAGAAAGAGGCCGGATGAATAGCGGGATGATGAATAGGAAGAGGATGAGGAGGAGACTAAAAGAGGAAGAGCCTGTGGAATAAGGGAGGAGGAGGAGGAGAGAATGAAGGATCATGAGGATGCAAATGAGGAGGATGTGGAGGAAGAGGGGATGATGGATAGGTAAAGGGAGAAAGAAAAAGTCATGCAATCAGACAGCGTCGTGGGTGGAACATCAATTTAATTTTTATAAATAAATGAGAATATATATATCAATATATATATACATATATATACGTACACGAGTATTTATTTGCTCATATATATGAATATATAAATGCTTATGTATACGCGTAGGTTGTGTAAATATAGATATGCACTCAAATGCTGTATGTCTGTCCAGTTGTGGACATTCATTACGAAACGAGATCTTTGGATTCTCCAGAAAGATTGCGACGTTTGTAGGAAGCCACGGTCTTAGTCAGGACTCCTTCGATTGATATCGATTTCCGATTGCCAAGTAATCGATTGTTTTAATGTTGCCTGAATGTGATGTTGCGCAATGATGTTCGTGTAGGGTGATGTTATGTGTAATGTAGCTTAATGTTTGTGTAAATGTGATGTCGGTGTAGTGTGATGTTCGGGTGATGTGATGTTATGTGTAATATGATGTCTGGTTAATACTGTTTAATACTCAGCAAAAGCCTTTCAGAAGCGCTCCCATGGCAGTGCGAGCAACCCCGAGGGAAAAGGCAGGATTTTAGTTTAGAAAAGGATATGGAAAGACTACCAGACAGGATGGCAAAGCGGACCGGTGGAGGAAGTCCATTCCACAGAGAAGAACCTATGCAGGCAAAGGATCTGGATTGATCCATGGCGGTCCTTACACGGGGAACAAGGAGGTCAAGCCGATCAGAGGATCGAAGAGGACGCAGTGAAGTGACAGAGAGGGGCGAAGAATGAGATCGCAAAGGTACTTCGGAGCAAGCCCCAAATAAGACTTAAGGACTAAAATAAGGACTAAAATAAGAACCTTGAATTTTATTGTTTTCGGACAGATAGAGGCAGATGTCTGTGTAATGTGATGTCTGACCAATGTGATGTAGGCCCCTAATGCAATATTT
>JACEVL010000201.1:387500-510505 GCA_020284085.1 Aporrectodea caliginosa
CTTCATTCTCTCCTTCCTCCATTCCTCTCTCTCTCTCTCTCTCTCTCTCTCTCTCTCTGTCTGTCTGTCTGTCTGACTGTCTGTCTGTCTGTCTCTCTCTCTCTCTCTCTCCTCCCTCTCTCTCCTTCCTTCCTTCATTCATTTATTCCTCCTTACTCCTCCCCTCTCTCCCTAACACCCTTCCTTCCTTTCTGGCGGCTTTCCTTCCTTCCTCTCTGCCTCTCTCCCTTCCTTCCTTCCTACATTACCTCCTCCGTTCCTTCCTCCCTACGTCCCTTCTTTCCTTGCTGCTTTCCCTCCTTCATCTCTCCCTCCCTTCCTTCCTACATTCCCTCATCCGTTCCTCCTTCCCTCCCATCCTTCTGGCATTCCCTCCCTCTCTGCCTCTCTCCTTCCTTCCTTCCTTCCTTCCTTCCTGCTTTCCCTCCTTCTCTCTCTCCCTCTCCCCTTCCTTCCTTCCATCCTTCCTTCCTTCATTCATTCATTCCCACCTCCCTTCCTCCCTCCCTCCCTCCCTCCCTCCCTCCTCCCTCCCTCCTCCCTCCCTCCTCCCTCCCTCCCTCCCTCGCTCTCTCCCTCCCTCCCTCCCTCCCTCCCTCCCTCCCTTCCATCCTTCATTCCGTCCTTCCTCCCTTCCCTATCTCCCTCCCTCCCTTTCTTCCATCCTTCATTCCCTCCTTCCTACCTCCATTCCTTTCTTCCTGCAGTCAGTATATAGTGGACTATAAATGAGACAGCTGTCGTGACAGTTACTGTTCCAGTCGTAGCGTGACAATCGTCTCGTATACTCAGAGGACAGACGACGGTTCATTGTTCATTTCACTGGCCTTCAACGTTTTCTTCTTCTCTTCGTCCTGACTGAAACCTAGAAATAGAAATCTATTCAGACCGACTGCCTTGCTAAAGTTAGTCACTGACAGAGGATGCTCGTTGCTCAATCTGTCTGTCTATCTGTGCCTGTGCGTGTCTCTGTGTCTATCTGTCGGTCCTTCTGTCTTTGTGTGTTTGTGTATGTGCAGCTCTCTACCTGTCGTGTCTGTCTGTTTGCTTATATGTGTGTGCCTGTTTAGGCTTGTCTGTGTGTCTTCGTGTATCTGTCTGTTTGTGTGTCTTTCTGTCTCTCTCCATCTTTGGGTCTGTGTCTGTCTGTCTGTCTGTCTGCTTGCTGATATCTGTGTATCTGTACTGCCTGTCTGTGTGTCTGTGCTTGTCTGTATATGGATCTGTCTGTGTTTGTCTGTTTGCATGTCTTTCTGTCTCTCTGTATGTCTGGATCTGTGATTGTCTCTGTCTATGTGCAATTATCTGTGTGCCTGTGTATGTCTGTCTGTCTGTCGGTGGGTTAGTCCGGGTGTTGGTGATATACTGTGCACGAGAGGAAGGAGAGGATCGTGTAAGTCACGTGTTTGTCCGTCGCACTTGCCTCAGCAATTCCTGTCACATCAGTCGCTGTTAAGACAACGATTCAACTCAGCTAATTTGTATAGCGCCCACGCAGAAAAATTCTGTCCTTTGGAACAATGAGAAGCAGTGCGTGGGCCAGAAACGTAATTGCATAAGTATGCAAAACGTGTGCATCAATAAACGCTAAGTGAGTCAGGGAGTAAGTTGTTGTTACAGCAGCAGAAACAACAACAATGATAAATTTCAGCATCAATTCTTTGCCATTATCCTAGCTTTCCTAATTAGCCTTTCTCTTTTTACTGGCGTATTTCCCAACGCTCAGAAGAGGGCAGTTATTCATCCTCGTATCAAGAAGAGTGGTCTTGATCTGTCCTAGGTATAGGGCTATCTCTTATGTCTCCTTCCTATCTAAGATGATAAGGAGAATTGTTTACACTCTGGATCTATACTCTTACCTCTCTGCAAACAACCTGCTCCTGCCTCTTCAGTCATCATCAGGTTATTCAACTGTGCACGGAAACAATAATGACCTGGACCTTTCTGCTGACAAGGGATATGTGACTGTCTTAAACTCCTAAACTTCTCTGCTGCTTTTGACTGCATAGATCACTGTATCCTGCTTAAAGTCTTGCAACTGTCCTTTGGCATCGCTGACACTAGGACCGTATTATCCACATTAGTAGGCACAATAGGCCTATAATGATTTAATTTGACATGAAACTGAAGAAAGGAAATTTCAAATTCTAATTTCATAATTTTTTTAATTGTGCTGAAACAGTTTAACTTTGAGATACTAACTTAGAGTTATCAAAACTGAGTGTGTTCGTGAATCAAGATTAATCATGACGTCAGCAAATAATGTGAATGCGTAATTATACGTTTAGCCTTAATCCAGAGCTGGCAGTTGGGGTCTACGAATGTCAGAGTGCAAAGGGCCTACGACGACCTTAAAACGGCCCTGCTATCCTGAATTGGTTTGTCTCCTACCTCTAAAATCGCACTCAGTACAGTACGTTCGCATCAACACCCTCATATCACTGTGCTCTTTGGTGTTCCACAAGATTCTGTTCATCCTCTCTTAGACTCTCGTACCGTGACCATGTCTCAATTGCTCTTCGTCCTCTACGACGACTTACTGTGTGTGTGTGTGTGCTGTGTGTGTGTGTGTGTGTGTGTGTGTGTGTGTGTGTGAGCGTATCCCGTTTAAGGCTGGTGCTCTTCATGTACAGAGCTCTCTGAGCACGTACAAATCCATCTGCCACTCTACTTATCTTCAATGGTCACACCTTGCAAGTCTGTTTAAGGTCGCTCCTCCCTTAGATCTGCTGGAAAGTACGGTGTTCCTGGTACACATCTTGTCTTTGGCTGGCGTTCATTCACAGTTGCCGTTCCCTCCATCTGAAACTCACTGCCTCTTCATGTTCGCAACTCTGTTAGCAACAATGTCTTTCACTCTAGACTGAGACTTATCTCTTCTAGTCTACTGTCTAATTGTGGCTCTTAATGGTTGCTCGGCTTCAATGTGAATTTATGAAATTCGTAAGGAAGGCATCATCAAATAACAGTTCTATTGTATTGTCTGTCTCTGTCTCTGTAATTGTCTCTGTCTGCCTGTCTCTCTCTCTTTCTCTTTCTGTCTGTCTCTCTGTCTGTCTCTGTCTCTGCCTCTCTCTGTCTCTGTCTGTCTGTCTGTCCCTCATCTCTCTCCCTCTCTCCCTCTGTCTCTCTCTCTCCCTCTCTCTCCCTCTCCTCTTCCTCTCTCTCTCCCTCTCTCTCTCTCTCTCTCTCTCTCTCTCTCTCTCTGTCTCTGTCTCTGCCTCTCTGTCTCTTTGTCTCTCTATCTGTCTCTCTGTCTATCTGTCTCTCTCTGTCTCTCCGTCTCTCTGTTTCTGTCTCTGTCTGCCTCTGTCTCTCTGTCTGTCTGTCTGTTTGTCTCTGTCTCTGTCTGTCTCTGTCTCTCTCTCTGCGTGTGTCTCTCTCTCGCTCTATCTCGTCCATCTATCTTTGTAATGCTCCTTTCTCTACTGACATACGCCTTCTCTGTAAATCGTTAGCTAATGTCCAGCGGTCATGTCTCGCTTTCTCCGTCTCTCTGTCTCTCGCTGTCACTGTCTCTGTGTGTATGTGTTTGTGTATGAAACGACGCCCAGCCCTCTCTCCCTTTCCACTCTCTACAACAACAAGGCAGCTTTTGAAATGTCACGCAAACATCCATGTCTTCATAAACACACTCGGTCCTTCTAGCTCAACTGATCCAAATCGACGTAATGGTCTCTTTGACAGAGAATTCTGCTTTAGCGTATTTATGCAAAATTCTTTGGCGCATTTTTCTGAATAGCAGAACGTATTATATCGTTTAGTGCGTCTGACAAGCGTAAGTATAACGCTGTTGCGTTCCAGCACGAAATAAGCCTACATTAGTTGTTTCGCAGCAGAAAAGTTATGGATGGATGGACAGATAGATTGATAGATGGATGGTGCTGATGGATTCTGATGGATGGATGCCTGATGCTGATGGATGGATGGATAGATGGATCGGACGATCTATGGATGGATTGGGGAAGTCATCTGATTGATTTGGATTTGTGGATGGCGTTGATTGATTGATGGATGGATGATGGATTGTACAGAAGGTCTAATGAGCATGGATTGATCCATCTGATTCTATGGATGATTGATGGATGATCCATTGATGGATGGATACGATGGATGGATCCTGGATTGGATCTGATGGAATGGATGGATGGATGGATGTCAGATGGTGCTTTGGATTTGGCTTTTCATTCACAGTTGATTGATGGATTATGATTTGATTGATTTCGAAAGCGATTTGAATGACTTTGGGATTAGATGGATTATGATTTGACGGATTTGACGGATTTACATGAATGGATTTGACGGATGGATTTGATTGGATAGATGGATTACTTTGATTCGTACGGAGGACATTGATTTGATATGACATGTATTGTATCATTTGATCTGATGTCTTGTCTGACGGACGGATCTGATTCTGACGGATGGATGGGTATCCCTCTAGAACGGATAGATGATTTGATTTGATCTCCCTGGGACTCTATTAAGATTTGATGGATGGATTTGATTTGGATTTGGATGGATGGATGAATGGATGGAAGGATTTGATGGATGGATGGATGGATGGATGGATTTGTGGATTGATGGATGGATGGATGGATGGATGGGTGGATGGTTGGATGGATGGATGATGATGGATGGATGATTGCGGGATGGATGAATGGATGGATGGATGGATGCTCTGATGGTGGGTGGATGGATGAATTGATAGATGGATGGATGGATGGATGGATGGATGGATGGATGGATGATGGTGATGGATTTGATTTCTACGGATTTGATGGATCGATGGATAGATTGATGGATTCCTGGATGATGTCGAGCGATGGATGTCTCGATTTGGATGGATGGATGGATGATGGCTGTCGGGATGGATGGTGAGTGGGTGGGTGGATTGTGTGATAAATGGATGAGTTGACGGATGGATGGATCTATGGATGGATGGATGGCATGGATGAATAGTGCACGCATGGATCCATGGATCCGTAGACACATGAATGGATTTACTGGATCAACTGATGGAAATGGATGGATAATGATCTCTTTGATGGATGGATGGATGGATGGATGGATGGATGGATGCATGAATGGATGGATGCATGGATGCATGGATGGATGGATGAATCCCAGCATTACAATAGTGCCATTAAAGAGCCCTTCCAAAGCCATAGATACCGTTAACCTAGTGCCCCTACTGAATCGTCTGGCCTGTTTACAGTAACTGCCTATATTATATCTTCGACTTACAGGTTTAAGCATGACTCAATGACTGCGTTTAATAGCTTAACCGATAAATGACAGCTGCATAGTCAAGTCCATGAAGTTAGGCCCTAATCTCATAGATTTGACTTTGCAGTCACTGTGACTGATAAAATCGATTCCTGATAAAATTAATGCGCACTTGCCTCTTAAGATAAGAAGCGATCAATAGGAAGGTCCCATTAAGAAAGCCTCTGTTCCTTGATCGATCGATTTACCCCCCCCCCCACCGGAGAATCGACCTACATGTAATTACCCCATCGATCGATTCATACGAATACATACACGCAATCATACAAACACGCGTTCAACATAATCGGCACGAATTTTTAATGAATGGATACATCCATCCATTCATCCATCCATCCATCCATCAATATCAATCCATCCATCCATCCATCAAATCCATATCCATCCATCTGTCCTGTCTGTCTGTCTGAATCGTCTGGTCTGTATTCCGTATGTACGTTCGTCATCTTCGACTTCCGTCCGCCTGCACGTCTCAATGTCTGTTCGTCTGTCCATCCGTCCGTCTATCTGATACATGCATCCGTCATGTCCAGTTCTATTCATCCCATCTCATCTTGTCCAACTCGTTCATCTGTTGATGTCAAATCTATCTATCTATCTATCTATCTATCTGTCATCTATCTATCTCATCTATCTATCTATCTATCTATCTATCTATATTCATCCATTATCTAGACATCTATTTGTTCGTCCGTCTGATCATCGGTCTGTACTCCCCACCGGATCTATCTATCCTCCATCTATCTATTGTTCGTCCGTCTGTCGTTCGTTCCTGTCTGTCCGTATCCATCTGTCGCAATCATACAAACACGCGTTCAACATAATCGGCATTTATTTACATGCTGGGATTCATCCACCCATTCATCCATCCATCCATCCATCCATCCCATCCATCCACCCATCCATCCATCCACCCATCCATCCATCCAATCCAGACCCATCCATCCGTCCGTCCGTCCGTCCATCCGTCCGTCCGTCCGTCCGTCCATCCATCCATCCATCCATCCATCCATCCATACAGAAATTATGTGTACATACAAAAGCAAACATATATATACATACATACCTCATAATGTGTGCATACATAGACACATACACATTTACATACATACATAAATACATATATAGATAGATATATATACATGCATAGATGCATACATACATGAATGCATATATGCTTCGATAAATATATGTATGCATACATACACACATACAGACATAGACCACATAAATAAATAGAACATATATGGAAACAAGCTTACATACATATTCATGCATTCATTCCAAAAATTTATATAACGCCCCTTCAAGATTACTACTGAGAGGCGATCCCAACGCGATTCTAAATGATGTTAGAGTCAATAATTATGTCCATACATGTTCATAAATACATGCATCGATACATGCTCACATAATTACCTACATGTATATGCATACATAATAATATATATATAACATCAAGACATATATATATATATATATATATATATATATTTATGCATAGATACATGCATACAGCAAACATACACACAGGCATGTATATGCGTGCATAAACTCATGCATACTATTCGACCAATTATCCTGTGAGTCATACACATGCATGACAGAAGTCGCCGCTAGATGGCATTGATTGGACGCGCATGCGTACTAAAGCGTCGTTTTTATAGATGGCGCCACAGTGTTTGTGTTTGTCGGAATTCGATTACGCAGCAGAAACAAAGGCTTACTACAGTTAACGGAGCCGAGTGAAGGGAAGACCTATGAAAATAGCCAAGCACATACTTACACACGTACATGCGTACATGTATACATAAATACATACATACATGCATGAACACATATAAATATACAACTAACTACTTATTGTAACAAGCTGCGTTCTGTCAGCCTGGTGTTCGAAATAAACGAAAATTGATTGATTGATTGCACACATACATACATACATACATACATACATACATACATACATACATACATACATACATACATACATACATACATACATACATACATACATACATACATACATACATACATACATACATACATACATACATACATACATACATACATACATACATACATACATACATACATACATACATACATACATACATACATACATATATATATACATACATACATATATACATACATACATACATACATATACATACATATATACGCACACACATATAAACATACATACATACATAAATACATGTATGCATACTTACATACGTACACGCATAACAACGTTTAATTCTTTCTTCATCAAGATAGACCACTTCTTGTTTTGTTGTTTTCGGAAGACGTTTTACTAACTGGGCACAATCAGAAACGGGTTCAACCCATAAATGCCCACCCTTTAAAACGACACTGGGTCTGAGGTGTACTGTATAGCAACGACTAACCCTGGACCCGTCTGTGTCTCCCCCCCCCCCCACCTCTACCGCCGACATATGAAACTACTGGCATCAATACCTTACTTTCCCAACCCAACCCCAAAAAATCCTAGACACGGAGTCGGAGAGATCCAGTTGCAGAGGCAACTCCTAAACCTTATATCACTCGATGTCATGACTGTTCGAGACGGCCGCAGTGTCCCGACACACAGTCCATGTGCCTAAATCTTTGCATTGGCTTCCTCTGCACGGTGACCGTTTATTTAGAGCTAGTATACAGAGATTCGAGCCTCCACTCAGGCGATTAATCACTGTGTAGGGACCTTGAGCAAGTCCTTGACTCACAATTGCTCAGAGCCATCTATGCTCTGTCGTTTGTTCGTGTGTGCACTTCTGAATTATTAAGGAGGGCGATATCAAAGATACGGTGGTATTGTATTATTGTATTATTCAGCGAAGGATTTATTTCAATTTGAGACTCATACATTGCAGGACATTGAACTCTGAATAACAACAGTATAATAATTCACGTGCTTATTTGTTTCTTGTCATAAACTAAACTGTTTTTGGTGGCCGAAGAACTTTTGGGTTGTTGGCCCTAGAATTTGGAACTCTTCCCCTGTTGCTGTCCGTTCTGCTTAATATCTCTCTCCCTGTCTCTGTCTGCTCTGCTTAATATCTCTCTCCCTGTCTCTGTCTGCTCTGCTTAATATCTCTCTCCCTGTCTCTGTCTGCTCTGCTTAATATCTCTCTCCCTGTCTCTGTCTGCTCTGCTTAATATCTCTCTCCCTGTCTCTGTCTGCTCTGCTTAATATCTCTCTCCCTGTCTCTGTCTGCTCTGCTTAATATCTCTCTCCCTGTCTCTGTCTGCTCTGCTTAATATCTCTCTCCCTGTCTCTGTCTGCTCTGCTTAATATCTCTCTCCCTGTCTCTGTCTGCTCTGCTTAATATCTCTCTCCCTGTCTCTGTCTGCTCTGCTTAATATCTCTCTCCCTGTCTCTGTCTGCTCTGCTTAATATCTCTCTCCCTGTCTCTGTCTGCTCTGCTTAATATCTCTCTCCCTGTCTCTGTCTGCTCTGCTTAATATCTCTCTCCCTGTCTCTGTCTGCTCTGCTTAATATCTCTCTCCCTGTCTCTGTCTGCTCTGCTTAATATCTCTCTCCCTGTCTCTGTCTGCTCTGCTTAATATCTCTCTCCCTGTCTCTGTCTGCTCTGCTTAATATCTCTCTCCCTGTCTCTGTCTGCTCTGCTTAATATCTCTCTCCCTGTCTCTGTCTGCTCTGCTTAATATCTCTCTCCCTGTCTCTGTCTGCTCTGCTTAATATCTCTCTCCCTGTCTCTGTCTGCTCTGCTTAATATCTCTCTCCCTGTCTCTGTCTGCTCTGCTTAATATCTCTCTCCCTGTCTCTGTCTGCTCTGCTTAATATCTCTCTCCCTGTCTCTGTCTGCTCTGCTTAATATCTCTCTCCCTGTCTCTGTCTGCTCTGCTTAATATCTCTCTCCCTGTCTCTGTCTGCTCTGCTTAATATCTCTCTCCCTGTCTCTGTCTGCTCTGCTTAATATCTCTCTCCCCTGTCTGTCTGCTCTGCTTAATATCTCTCTCCCTGTCTCTGTCTGCTCTGCTTAATATCTCTCTCCCTGTCTCTGTGTGCTCTGCTTAACATCTCTCTCCCTGTCTCTGTCTGCTCTGCTTAATATCTCTCTCCCTGTCTCTGTGTGCTCTGCTTAACATCTCTCTCCCTGTCTCTGTCTGCTCTACTTAACATCTCTCTCCCTGTCTCTGTCTGCTCTGCTTAATATCTCTCTCCAGTTTCTGTCTGCTCTGCTTAACATCTCTCTCCCTGTCTCTGTCTGCTCTGCTTAATATCTCTCTCCCTGTCTCTGTCTGCTCTGCTTAATATCTCTCTCCCTGTCTCTGTCCGTTCTGTTTAGTATCTCTCTCCCTGTTTCAGCTTGATATCTCTCTCCTGTTTCTGTCTGCTCTGCTTAATATCTCTCTCCCTGTCTCTGTCCGTTCTGCTTGGTATCTCTCCCTGTTTCTGTCCGTTCTGCTTGATATCTCTCTCCTGTGTCTGCCTGCTCTGCTTAATATCTCTTTCTCCTTGACTCTGTCCGTTCTGCTGAGTCGCTTATGTAGTTTCGTTTACCCTTTTCAAAATGCTCAACCACCAACGGCTGTCTCTCTGCCTCAGTGGACTGATCTTTCAGATGTTGACCTGATTACGTCTTGGTCTTGGTGTGCCATCGGTTGATGCCTTGTGCATTAGACACCGGCGCAATAGCAGTCACTAATAACAATAGCAATTTTGCAGGAACATATAAGGCCTTTATGGCTCCATGCCATGAAACGGTGCGCGATACGGGTCAAGTGTAATCTAAATGACCAACTGACCATTATCATGCTCACTGACCAGTGACCTACGTTGACCCCGTAACTAACGCAGGATGCAACAAGAGTCTAATTACTTATTAATTGTTTTAGAACAGTCCTCTAAAATAATCAATCAATATTCGTTCATTTTTCAATACAGAATTACATAGACGCATTTCTGCTTACAAGTAAACATGAAATAATTACCCTGCCAGCATATTACCTGCGTGGAGCCCATATAGGCCCACATGCCAAAATTGGGTCCAAATTGAGCCCATATGTGTCACATATAATTCCCATGGCCATGCTGACAGGAAAGTCAATAATAAAGAAATAAATATAAATATTAGACAAATAAAGGTATCTAACAGCAAATAATTAATGAATAAGAGATAAATGAATAGGCCTAATAAAGAGATAAAAATTAATGGTATGTGTGTGGTGTGCTCAGTCGGCCTCAGTCAGTGAGTCATGCAGTTGGCCAGGGCACCTGTCTCTGCCGCCTCTGTCATCGGCAGACAATCGATACCCAGGGACATATGCATTCCTATCTCCTGCCTTCTTTTCTTGCTTGCTCCTGCCTTGCTTCCTTCCTTTTCCTTTCTTGCTTGCTTTCTCTCTTTCTTGCATCCCTCCTTTCTAGCTTCCTTCCTTCCTTTCTTGCATCCTTCCTTTCTAGCTTCCTTTCTGGCTTCCTTCCTTTCTTACTTCCTTCATTTCTGGCTTCCTTTCTTCCTTTCTGGCTTCCTTCCCTTTCTGGCTTCCTTCCTTCCTTTCTGGCTTCCTTCCTTTCTGGCTTCCTTTCTTCCTTTCTGGCTTCTTTCTTCCTTTCTGGCTTCCTTCCTTTCTGGCTTCCTTTCTTCCTTTCTGGCTTCATTCCTTTCTGCTTCCTTTCTTTCTGGCTTCCTTCCTTTCTAGCTTCCTTTCTTCCTTTCTGGCTTCCTTCCTTTCTGGCTTCCTTCCTTTCTGGCTTCCTTTCTTTCTGGCTTCCTTCCTTTCTAGCTTCCTTTCTTCCTTTCTGGCTTCCTTCCTTTCTGGCTTCCTTCCTTTCTGGCTTCCTTCCTTTCTGGCTTCCTTCCTTTCTGGCTTCCTTCCTTTCTGGCTTCCTCCTTCCTTTCCTGCCTTTCTAGCGTCCTTCCTTCCTTTCTGACTTCCTTCCTTTCTAGCTTCCTTCCTTCCTTTCTGGCTTCCTTCCTTTCCGGCTTCCTTCCTTCCTTTCTAGCTTCCTCTCTTCCTTTCTGGCTTCCTTCCTTTCTGGCTTCCTTCCTTTCCGGCTTCCTTCCTTCCTTTCTAGCTTCCTCTCTTCCTTTCTGGCTTCCTTTCTTTCTGGCTTCCTTCCTTTCTAGCTTCCTTTCTTCCTTTCTGGCTTCCTTCCTTTCTGGCTTCCTTTCTTCCTTTCTTTCTGGCTTCCTTCCTTTCTGGCTTCCTTCCTTTCTGGCTTCCTTCCTTTGCTTCCTTCCTTCTTCTTTCCCTTCCTCTCTTCCTTTCTTGCGTCCTTCCTTTCTAGCTTCCTTCCTTCCTTTCTGGCTTTCCTTCCTTCCTTTCTAGCTTCCTTCCTTCCGTCCATCTAGCTTCCTTCCTTTCTGGCTTCCTTTCTTCCTTTCTGGCTTCCTTTCTTCCTTTCTGGCATCCATCCCTATTCTTAGTGGTCTGGACCTTTCTTGCTTCCTTCCTTGCTTGCTTAATGGATGGAATTCTTCCTTCAGTCTTCTGTTCTTCCTTCCTGACTTTTTTCCTTCGTTAACTTCTATCCACTTCTTGGCGCAGTCCTCCCTTTCGGCCTTCCTTCCTTCCTTTATTCTGTCTTTCCCTCCATCCATTCAATTCTGTGTCACTGCTGCTATTGCAGATTGTGTCGCTGTTTGTATGTCTACTTCTTACGTCTGTTCGTCATTCTCCATACATCCATCCTTTCTGTCGGGTTGTCAGTCTAAGTATCCACCCTTAGTATTGGTTTTTCTGAAGTTTTTCTTGGCAAGTGTTTGATGGACTACTGGGTTGATAGTCTCCGAGGCTCTCTGTGCATATAACAATGGACTCGAGCAGTGCGTTAACTGGTTCATGCGCACTGACCGTTTGCGCAGTGCTAGTGCACCGGCGTGTCACGTGATAGCGTAAAACGTCTGGCGCACCATCAATACAATAGCTGTGTCACTGCTGCTATTGCAGATTGTGTCGCTGTTTGTATGTCTACTTGTACGTCTGTTCGTCATCCTCCATACGTCTGACTTTCTGTCGGGTTGTCAGTCTACGTATGCACTCTATTGGTTTTTCTGTTTGTTTTTCTGGATGTGTTTGCTGTACTACTGGGTTGCCTCCGAGGCTGTGTGTTTTGAACTGTTCCTCGAGCAGTGTCCCTGTTTGACCCGTTCCTTTGCTTTGCTGTTTTCTCAGTTGTTGTTGTTGTTGTTTGCAACATGGTTCTGTGTAAATGTGATCTGTGTCCACCAGTTTTAGTCAAAATATGTCACGTCTTGTTTACATGAACCTGTGAGTCTATCTGTGTGTCTAGTTTTAACTATCTGTCTGTCTCTATGTCTCTGTCTATCTGCCTGCCTGCCTGCTCTGCCTGATGCTCTCTCTGTATGTCTCTCTCTGTCTCTCTGTCTGTGTCTATGTCTGTCGCTCTGTCTGTCTTTGTCTCTGTCTCTGTCTGTCTCTGTCTCTATCTCTATCTCTATCTCTCTATCTCTGTCTCTCTGTCTCTCTCTGTCTCTCTCTCTCTGTCTGTCTGTCTCTATCTCTCTCTCTCTCTCTCTCTCTCTCTCTCTCTCTCTCTCTCTCTCTCTGTCTGTCTGTCTGTCTGTCTGTCTGTCTCTCTCTCTCTCTCTCTCTCTCTCTCTGCATAACGTATCTTCAGGACCTACTCGTTAATCCCGTCTCTACATGATCCAAAAATTGCAAGGTCAGCTGGACACTCTGTTTATTGAATCAGAGGCACTCAATGAAATTCCGTTCGTCGTCTGGGACTCGATCGTTTGGAGAGGTTATTAATTCTGGCGCCATATAAATGCCACGTTGCACTACGACGCTACAAACTCCGCCACTGCTCGTACTCTGGCAGTGCCAGTCCCGAGGAGGAGGGCGACTCTAATCATCTTTGTTATGACACAGTGTCGTTAAACAGCCAGTAACTAAAACCGCTACATATGCTTTGGTTTTCGTTGTTTTGCAGCCATAACGGACCCGCGACCAGGACACGATTTCGGAGCCGTCAAGAGCTTTACCTTCGACCACTCCTACTGGTCCGTGACAGCGGTAAGAACCTCTGCATCTTCTTCCTTCTCTATACAGTTGCACGGATAAAGCCAGTACGACTCTCGAGGGACTACTCATACCAGTGGAGGCGCCAGGATTTCAGGTTAGGGGGCTAAAGCTCCAAGTTCTTCCCTTTTTTGTCTCCTCCTCCCTGTGATTTGCAGTGATTTTCTACTTTTTGGGGGGACTGATTCGCAATTATGGGGGGCTAAGCCCCCTTATCCCCCACCCCTGGCGCCGCCACTTACTCATACAGTAAACTCTTACAGTAGGCTAACTTGCTCAGTACACCAGTAAAGGCAACACACTTGTTTGTCCTCCTCTGTAGAAACTTCTACTTGTCCCTAACTGGGGTAAGTATTATTATCCTCCTTCCATCTTCCTTCATCATTTCTCTTCCTCCTCTGCTCTTTCTCTCCTCTTTCTCCTTCTCTTTATTCCTCTATTCTCCTCCTCCTCCTCTGTTCCTCTTCTATTCCTCTATTCTCCTCCTCCTCCTTTTCTTCTCGTCCTCCACCCTGTCACTCCATCCTCCTCCTCTTCTGTCTTCCTCCTCCTCCCCTCTCTCACCCATCCTCCTCTTCCTCCTCCTCCCTGTCACTCCATCCGCCTCCTCATCCTCTTCTGTCTTCCTCCTCCTCCCCTCTCTCCAACCCATCCTTCTCCTCTTCCTTTTCTTCTCGTCCTCCTCCCAGTCCCTGTCGTCATTCTCCTCTTCTCTTGTCTTCCTCCTCCGCCCTATCTCCCACCCATACCCCCTTCCTCTTTTTCTCTCCTGCTCCCTCCTTCTCCTCAGAGGCGGCGCCAGACATTTCTTTAACCAGGGCATAGCTAGGGCAGTCATACAAGTAACTCAGGGGGGTTTATGCCCAATCGGTAGGGAACAAATTCTGGCAGGGCAACGCCCAGGGCAGAGGCTTTTTTACCGGGCATTTGCCCCGGTTTCCTGGTGTAGTGCCGCCACTGATCCTCCTCCTTCTCCTCTCGCACCTCCTTGTTGTATTTTATGTTCATGTCCGCCACTGTCCTCCTTCCATCTTCCTTCATCATTTCTCTTCCTCCTCTGCTCTTTCTCTTCTCTATTTCTTTCTCCTTCTCTTCCTATTCCTCTATTCTCCTCCTCCTCCATCCTGCTCCTCTTCTGTGTTCCACTCCTCTGTACTGGTTGAGACTGGTTCCCTTGGATGATACTGGTGCCATACCATACCACACTCCTCTCCGCACAATGTTTCCTCTCGTCCCTCCTCTCCACACCAATTTCCTGGGGCCACGGAGTGGAATCACGTCATCTGTAGCCGCCCTTGAGTCTCCGTTTGACGGTTGAACGCGGATCTATAAATAGGAAATGGAACGAAAATTTCTCATTTAATGAGAAAATAATCCATCTGAAAGATCCGAATAATAGATAGGAGAACCACTTAATCATCGTGGAATTAACCATCCACAGACACAGCAGGTGCGTGTTGTGCACCGATTTATGTAGCCCTATACGTGTAGTAGTAATCGCAAATGCAGCGCTGCTTTAGAGCTAAGCTCAGGGCACCAGCTTCTTCACGAGCGCATATATGTATGTACGTATGTGTGCATTTATGTGTGTATTTATACATGAATGTGTATGCATACAAGTATATATGTATGTATGTATGTATGTATGTATGTATGTATGTATGTATGTATGTATGTATGTATGTATGTATGTATGTATGTATGTATGTATGTATGTATGTATGTATGTATGTATGTATGTATGTATGTATGTATGTATGTATGTATGTATGTATGTATGTATGTATGTATGTATGTATTTATATATGTATGTATGTATGTATGTATGTATGCATTTATGTGTGTTTATATTTGTGTATATATGTATGTTTGTACGTACGTATGCATGTATGTTTATGTATGTATGTATGCATGTATGTATGTATGTATGTATGTATGCATGTATGTATGTATGTATGTATGTACGATTGTATGTATATATACATACAGATATGTATATATGACATTGTATGTATGTATGTATGTATGCATTGGCCTATTTACAGTATGTAATAATACAACTATAGCGTATACATGTTTTATGTATAAAAACGTATAATAGAAGTCGTTGCACTAAATATGTTCAGTGAGACCTATTCGCTAATTATGTATACGAGTCCTTTTTTTTATTGCCGTCGCTTTCCATTTCTCAAAGCGACCGGTGACGTGGGGAGTAGACTAGTCGCAGCGACTGAAAGCATACCCCCCGCTGAACTGTCTCATTGGAGCATTCTCATCACGACTTCCAACGATGCTCAGCAGCTGCCAGATGCTGCTGCTGCTGCTGTTGGTTTGAATGCCAGTGATACTATCTTCCGCAATTTTAACCGATGTTCCATATGCAATTAATTTGTGTCTCAGCTGCACTATTCTTCTGTAGTTCCCTCAGGATGTGGTGATCATTTCGATCATGATTTTGATCATGGATCTCCAGACTGGGTCTAATAATCATTATAATCAATTAGATCATAGTTGTAATGATCCACAAGCGTATCCAGAGATAGAGGGGCAACGCCATTCATAATTAAATATAGGTCATGATGTTGATATAAGAAATTTCACGCTCCCGACAAAAACTGCGTCTGGGAATCCAACCTAAACACTGACGCTTTGTCAACTCAAACCCGCAAGAAGCAGGTTGAAGTAAAGAAGGTACAGGTTGAAATGAAAAAGAGTCACGTTGAAGTAAACAAGAGCCAGGCGAATTGAACAACAGCCAGGTTGAAGTCAACATGAGCCAGGTTGATGTGAACAAGAGCCAGGTTGAAGCAAACGAAAGCCAGGTTGAAGTAAACGAGAGCCAGGTTGAAGTTCACAAGAGCCAGCTGAGTCTTTCCCATATGACAAGGGCTAATAAGAAATTATTGCATTTTACTCATGGAGATAGCTTGTAAATCAGTTTTACAAATGAGCAGCACGAATGTCGGTTTCATTCGCGACTTGGCCTCTGCTTTAACCCTTAAAGAGAAGCATGTTGCAGATAGAATGCGGAAATTGTTGATGCATGCATGTAAAGGCGAACCATTTTGTACAAATCATTAGTAGGTTAGCAATTACTCAGCTAAGCATAGGTTCAGAAGCAGATCTGCGGAGCAAGGCCACTCCAGGTAGATGGCCTCAGATGGAAATTGAGCAGATTAGTTCACCTTCTACCAGGAAGTGACTATCTGTGAGCTACAGACCGTAACAATTCTAGCCAGGTCTCAGCCGCTGTCAGCTAACCTATGATCTAATCAGATGAAAGGCTCTATATAAATCCATGACGCAAGTGGCTTTTAAATTAGCGTCGGTGACGTCTGCAATGTACCGACGATGTCGGGAATTTATATGGCGCACGCATTTCGAAAGCTAAAGTAGTCGTTAATGGCTGTACGGGACGAAAGGCGCGAAATCTGGTGGTTTTCCAGCTCAGTTGGTTGAGGGCAGGGCTTTTAAAGGCTTGGTTTTTTTGTTGTTTGTTTTTTTGTTAAAAAAAACAAACAAAAAACAAAAAAACGCAAATTTTTGTTTTTTGCTTTTTTTAAATTTAAAAATTATGAATAGGCTACCAAAAATGTCGTCTCTTCAACTCTCTTGGGAATTGTTGTATGGTCCTTGTTAACTTCGTTTTATGACATTCAACGGTTCTACTGTTCTAGTTAATTTCATTTATATGCATTTGATTAATTTGAACGGTATTAGGCCTATGCCATTTTTATGAGTTTTAAGTTCCGAAAAATGAAAATCAAAAAAAAAACATAAAAAACAAAAAAACAAAAAAAAACAACTTTTCATTTTGAAAAAAGTTTGGTTTTTTGCACCCCTGGTTAAGGGTCATACGTATAGACTTCACAGGCCTTAATTGTGTGTGCGTTGATAGGCCTATGCGTTATTCGGACTTCGCGCTTAACGAAGCAGTATAGGCAATGGAAGCTGAATTGAACGGCGTGTAATAGAGTATAATGTGTTTTCGTTGTTAAATTAAATCTAAATCATGGCCAAATAGAATGTTATCATTTTTAAAAATTGATCCGTGTTCTCAGAAATGCCATAGCCTATAGTAGGGCTTATTATTCATGTCCTCAGGTGGTGGTGGTTTTCATCAATGATCGACATTTAATGTTCATTGCATCGGTCTTCTGTCCGCCGTGATAAATATTATCACTTAATCGAAATTTCATAATAATTATTATGTTTAGTTGGTCACATAAATATATAGATAATATATATAGAGAATATATAAATATATAATATATAGATAATATATAAATAATAGGCCTATACATAAGGTAGGCTATTGTAAGCGTAAACACGAGGGGTGAGCTCCTAGTTCCACGGGCACGCTTGGCTATTAAGCAGCGCCGTGCTTTTTCGGTTGTGGGACCTTCCACCTGGAATGACCTCCCGCTTAAGCTCCGCTCTTTACTTGTGAGCCAACCGGCAGGGTTCTACAAGTCCCTCAAGTCTTTTTTCTTTAGTCGTGGCTGGGCCGGGAGCGCTTCTGAGTAGTTTCTTGAAGAGGCGCTATATAAATGTTCTGAATGAATGAATGAATGAATTTAAAGCGCTGCGTGAAAGCAATGTTTAGGGCAGCAGCTTATGCACAGGCGCGGCGTGAATCGGAGAGATTGTCGAAACTGCATGAAGAACAAGATATCCAGGTCCCAGAGACAAGAGAGATATCGAAGGAGACATGTAGAGATTCTGTTTCAGTGGTTTGTGTTTAGGGGTTGGGAGAAATTGAAAGGCGACGGATTGGTTGGATCAGTGGTGTATAGTTGTCAAAAAAGAGAGCTGTGTCACCGTCACTGTGTGGAAGGTTAACAATAATTTTAAAGATCTGCAAGACGAGTGGAGGAACGGAGAAGGATGGGAGAAGGACGTAACGGATTTGCCGATGCCGGGAGATGTGATGCATTGGGGTAGCATGGTAGCCTACTGCAACACATGTAATGTAATTTTGATCAAGAGGGCTGTTTGCATTTCCAGAAAGGAGGAGGGTTTTGATCCTCAACTACATTTCATTATATCTCTTTTGTTGCTGTAATTAAGTAATGCCAAAAACCAGTGGAAAAGTTATTCGGCACTAACAATTAGTTTAATGTTTTAATGCAGGAAAAATCTGTATACATGACCTTGAACTGGGAGCATGACCTTAAACCCATGTAGCCTAGATAACAAGGCCAGTGCTGAACTAATTAGCAGAAGCAAATTCTAATTTCAAGATAGTATCTGTAAAGCCAGTGTTTTTCTTGTTGCCAGCCTGACGACCCACAGTTTGCGGACCAGCTGACGGTCTACAGCGATATTGGACTGGAAATGCTTGAACATGCTTTTGAGGGATACAACGTCTGTGTGTTTGCATATGGACAGACAGGATCGGGAAAAAGCTACACAATGATGGGCAAAGATGACCCAGGCCAAAAGGGAATCATTCCTCAGGTAATCTTATTATTATTATTATTTATAATAATAATAATAATAATATTATTATTATTATTATTATTATTATTATTATTGCTGTTATCGTTATTATTACTGTTGTTATAGTTTTTAATTGCTATTATTTTTATTATTATTTTTTTACCCTGGGGTACATTAGATCATCAGGAACATATTGTTTACATTACAGTATTCACTTCACATATTACATTACTTTACATAATTTACAATACTTTATTTACACTACAGGATATTACTTGCATTACATTATTTACCTTGCATTTTTAAAAGAGCATTCTTTACATTACAGTATTTGCAGCACATTATTTATGCTGCGTTATTTATATCAGGAACTTACCTTCTCTGAACACTTAAATCTTTTATGCCGTGCTTGCTTTTTTCAGTTGCGGCAATTGCGGGTAATTTCCCGTTCACTTTCACCAAATGCTGCACTTACTGTTGTTCATGCTTTTGTTTGTAGTAGGATTGACTACTGCAGTACCATCTATGCTGGCCTCCCATTGGGGCGCATTGCTCAGGTTGAGCGTGTGCTTCGTGCAGCTGCTAGGCTTGTTGGTGGTTTTTCTAAATTTGACCATATCTCGCATTATATGCGTGACGTACTCCACTGGCTTCCTGTTTCTCAGCGCATTCAATTTAGGATTTCGGTCTGGGTCTGGCGGTGCCAGTTAGGGAGCGCCCCAGTTTACTTGCGTGAGTTCTGTCGCCCTACCTCAGGTTTAGCTACCCGCAGAAATCTTCGTTCTGCATCTCGTGGCGAACTTGCTGTTCCCTTTGCGCGCACTTCAAAGATGCAACTTCGTGCCTTCTCAGTGGTTGGGCCGACCATCTGAAATAATCTTCCTTCAGATCTGCGTGTTCTTCTAGCTGGAGACTCTGCATACACCTTTTACAAGAATTTGAAAACTGTTCTCTATCGCCGTAGTTGGGCTGGGAGCGCCTCTGAGTAGGTTATCTTGGAGGGGCGCTATATAAGTCCTCTGAATGAATGAATTACAGTACATCATTTGCATTGCACTTTTCACATTACACTATTTACATACCATATTTACAGTATTCACATTATATTATATTATTTACAATACCCTACATTAACCACTACACTACCATGCTAGTAATAAGACTAAGCCATTTGCATTATGTTTGTAAAAAAACAGAGCTGGAGGTAGATATGATTGTTAACCATTTTGTGCATGTCCATAAATTTTATTATGTCCACCACTTAACGTTACTTTTGTCTTAGTGTGATGCCTGACAATTAGCACAGGAACAAGGCGAGCTTAAGCAAGCAAAAGCGATCACGGAGAGTCTATGAAATATGTTTTCCGTCACCTCTTTCTCCCAGATAAATTTCTCTGGGGATCGGGTGTAGGCTACTGTAGGAGTCTTAGGCATCTTACAGATCCATGAAAGATATATGAAGTAGGCTGTTGCCATCCATTATGTGGTGTCCATTGCTTGATTCCCTTGTTTATTAGCTTAGCTGTCGAAGGCTTGTGTAACCGAAAGTGCCTAATTTCAGTCAGAAGTGATGGATGATGTTTGACTAGCCAAGACTTTCTACCTTGATGCTGCGTTTTCCTTTATGTATAGGCCTACAGTATGAGCTGCTAAGCCACTTCGACAGTATTAGAGAGCTACTTACCGGCTAGTTCTTTTTTGTTGCTCGGCCAATTTGTCAGCACAAAACCTGTCAACGTGAGAAGAATCTGGTCAATTTAGTGGATTATCGTATCGTATGGTATCTAATAATTTGTAAAGCTCCTCTCGCAGAATAACTATTCAGAGGTGCTATCAGCACGGAAGAAGCCCTGGGGAAAAATAAACGCCTTTAAAGAGCGAGAGACTGATGAGGGGAAAAACAGTCTTTAGTTTAGCCCTTAGTGAGGGAGGAAGGTAATTCCAAATGGAGGGACCCACCACAGCAAACACCCGTTGTTGGGCCATAGCAATCCTATATAGTCTTGGCAACAAAGAGATCAAGCCGATCTGTAGAGTGCAAAGAGCAAGATGAGGATGCAGATAACGGCTTTCATATATTATAGTCTGAGACGTATTTCGCGGCACTGCCTAGCGGGGATTATGATTTCCAAGTGCGGTTTTCCTTGGAAACAAGTGGAGATACTAAATGAGAAGGTCTATGAAGAATGTTCAGATGGTCAAAAGACTGGCAGATGCTGTTTAATTTGGATAAGTGCTCAGTTATGCATATGGGAAGAGAAACAGAGTTTTCATATTAAATGGAATGGGGGTAAGGTATTGAAAATCAGTGAGGAAGAAAGGGACTTTGGGGTGATTATGCAAAGAGCGCAAAACCTTCAAAGCAGTGTGCTGAAGAATTGAAAAAGCTCACTCAGCCTTAGGAATGATAAGGAGGACTGCAGAGACAAGGATACAATACTAAAGTTGTACAATTAAGTACTGTTTGGCCACAGTTGAAATACTGCAGCCTGGTATGGCATTCACGGGGAACGGACATTATCCCCTGGACATAATCCCCCCGGACATAATCCCCGGACAAAAGCCCCCAAGCTAGGACATAATCCCCCCAGGCTACGATATAATCGTATAATTTTCTTGATTCCACTGGAAAAGTTTATTATACTAGTCTGTCCAAAATTGTTATCAGCAGCAGCAAAATTATGAAAATAATTGTTGGCCTAAATGGAAGTTTGATTGGTTGATGAAACTAATTCTAACTAATATATAATTCCGTAAATATAAGCTGGACTGATTAAACTAAGTCTTTGGATCTATTAAGTTTTTTTGCTTAAATAGAAGTGGGATTGACGAAAATATTTCTTGCCTAGATACAATATGGATTGATGAGAAATGCTTGGTTAAATACATTAACAAGTCTTTCAGTTAATAACTGAACGACATTAACACGTCTTAACTTTAAATCTATATGACACTATGAAGTCTTCACTTTAATACTGAGTAACCGATTGACACTTATAAGTCTTAACTTTCGAACTGAAAGGACACTAACAAGTTTTAAGTTTAGGCCTACACCAGGTCCTGAATGACATAGCGAACAAAAATAGGGCAATTAAGGTTTATCAATGACATGAGGAAATAAGCTAATTGCAAAGAGGGAGGATTATGTCCTACGTAAAATCGGGGGGGGGGGAATTTTGTCCGGGGCTTTTGTCCGGGGGGATTTTGCCCGGGGGTTATGTCCGGGGGTAATGTCCTACACTCGGCATTCACATCTCAAACAGGAAATAAAACAACTGGACAAGGTGGAACGAAGAGCTAAAAATTATATGGAGTTTCAAGGATTTAAGCTGTGAAGAAAGGTTGAAAAGGTGTAGACTAACAGCATTAAAGAGGAGACCTAATTGAAGCTTATAAGATTAGTACTGGAAAGGAGGCAGTGTCTAGGGAGAGATTCTTCGAATTAGCTACCAAGCAAAGCCTCGAGAACGTAGATAATTATGAATTATTTAAGAAACCAAACCGAACATTAGGGCAGACATTTTCTTCAGTGTAAGAGTTGTAGACTTGTGGAATGGTTTGAATGATAGTACTGTCTCAGTGGACAGACTGTAGACACTATTACAGGTTTTAAGAGGAAACGAGGAGGGATGGGTTATTAAGCATTCCAGGTGAACCTTTAGTGATTCTAACACAGATGACACGTCTTCTGAACCACTTTAAAACCACTATGTTAACACTTTAACAACAAGCTGCATTGGTTTCCCAATTCCCAGTCACTTTTAGTACTCTGTCGTCCTTAAAGTGTCTGATTTGAGACCAGCTGCCTGACCTATAAGATCGACCACCTAAAGAGAAAGTCTATCAAACTGTTTTATGATAGCAGTAATCAACGATTTGCATTGTGTTTCATGCATTTTATGTGTACTCAAACAGTGAGTATTGATGATAGATTTCGTCAGATATGTGCCTACAGGTTTTAGAACTGGAGATCAGCCACCTCTTGATGAGCAATATCCCCACTGGCCATAGTTCTTGCTGTTGCGTAGTAACAACAGCAGCAGCGTGTCACATTGTCAGAAAATCCATCTGAGGACTCTTATGTCACTTATAGGTTGACAAGGAGAATTCCTAGAAGGAGCTATTCTGTCGTAATAGACTGATGTAATATATTCGTTCGTAATGACATTTAACTTCATTTAGGCCTAGACTAGCACAGAGTAGCTATTTTGAAGGGTGCTATATAAATATTCATTTACATTGAATTACATATATATATATATATATATATATATATATATATATATATATATATATGTATATACATATACAGATAGCCACATGTAACCAAGAGGGGAAAAGGAGTTCTCGATCATAAGTTAATCCCTGATCCAAATATTGTTTCCGTGACTTCTCATATTTCCCTTGGAATATATTTTTACTACTGTTTCACTCGAAGCGACTATCAAGTTGATGTTTCTTCTATCACGATAACAGTGCTACAGAAAGTATTAGATTTACTTGTCATGCAAATGCTATTTGTTTTGCAAGACGAATGCAATAGAAACCTGCCTCTCGTTTGTTTGTTTTAATTAGCCTGCAACGGCAGCGACTCTTTCCAGCGTCAGATTCATGGCAGAGTTTAAGTACAATGATGTTAAATCAATTTTCTGTCACATGCTTTGAGGCCTGCAGTGTAGTTCATTAACTATAGATGGAATCATTAGTTTCCAATATCCATTACCCCTGGGAGACATTTGTCCATATAAGTGGACATAAGGGCTACTTAAGGTACTTTGCCCACGATACTAAAGTCTGAGAGGCAAGGCCGTAGCCGGGCTTTTGTTTCAGGGGGTGTTTTACACTGTTTACTCGTTCTTGAACAAGCCGACAAGCAACCAAGTCAACTGTCTAAAAGGGGTTTGCAGGAGCGTTGTGAGCTCTCAAAGCACTGTAGAGCTGCATCATCTAAGTTCACACGAGTGCTCTTAGTTCTTACACCGTATTATGTTAGTAAATGCAATATTTATATTATACATTATTTAATTTCGGGGGTGTTTAAACACCCAAAACACCCCCCTAAATACGGCCTTGCTGAGAGGACACGTTTAGCTGTAGGTAGCTGCTGCTTTTCAATGCCTTTCCAGAAATCAGGCGAATTCAGACAGCCTGCTGCGTTTTTGTCTTTGTAATGAAGCCAAGTTGAGGGTTTTGAGGTTGACTGTATGCCGACTTACTGAGCATTGTTTTGCTAACTGATATAATATATTCTATCGCAATGACATTTAACATCATATAGGCTAGGGCAGAGAGCGCCTCTGAGTAGATATCTTGAAGGGCGCTATGTAAATGTTCAATTACATTACGTTAAGTTACACCTGTTTCAATGTGTTAGCCACGTCTCAGCACTTTGAGGGGTTTCTTAAAAGGTGATAAAAATTTTTCTCTAGTGACATAATTGTTGTAATTGCAGCTTTATATAGCACCAATTCAAGAGAAACTCGTCAGAGGCACTCTAAGTGCTGAAGACGTTTCTTCAGTACTCTGAGAGGTTTCTTAATACTTTAACGACACACTGCATTGGTTTCCCAGTCACTTTTAGTGCGTGCTCATAGGAAAGTGTTAAAAGGTGCTACAAACATACATACATACATACATACATACATACATACATACATACATACATACATACATACATACATACATACATACATACATACATACATACATACATACATACATACATACATACATACATACATACATACATACATACATACATACATACATACATACATACATACATACATACATACATACATACATACATACATACATACATACATACATACATACATACATACATACATACATACATACATACATACATACATACATACACACACATACATACATACATACATACATACATACATACATACATACATAAGTCCTCTGAATGAATGAATGAATGAATACATACATACATACATACATACATACATACATACATACATACATACATACATACATACATACATACATACATACATACATACATACATACATACATACATACATACATACATACATACATACATACATACATACATACATTAACACATAATTAGAAGTATATGTGCAATTTATATAGTGCCACCTCAAGAAGAAACTCATGAGAGTTAATCCATTGTTTTGTTTCGTTTGATATGGGCACCTCTGAGGTGGTTTCTTGAAGAGATGCTAAATAAATGAGGACTTATGACTACAGTGCATACACAAATACTAACAATTCATATGGCTTATTGCAATCTTTCATGGTGTTACGTAGCGGTAAATTACAGCCAGATGATGATGATGATGAAGGTGATGTTGTCTTGTCTTCCAACTACTATGGGATTCAGTGTGTGCATGCTGTACAGAAACCAATCCTCCTGTGGCATTCGAAGTGTTCATTAGCTGATGCTTGCTGGTCCTGTTGAGACATGGGCGATGTGTCGAAATTTCCACTGTGCTAGTAAATCATGTTTTCACCGAAGCAGTTCTTGCCACGGTTGTTGCCAGCGTTGCAGAGCGCTGTTGCCGTCTTTAGTTAACGAAACAAAGTCGCAACATCGTAAATTACTTAGCAGCGGTTTTCCGAAGACCAGCTCAGAAGAGTGAGCAGAAAGCAGGCTTTTACGCACAGACTGTAGCAGAGGATTTCACCTGAGACTTCCCTGTTTGGTTGCTGCTGAAATGCCGTGAGCAATTGCCGACGGCGTGGATCTTTCAGTGTCATCGATAATGACAGTGTATTCACTGGTTCGTCTGGGTCTTAGCAGCCGGTGGCGGGATAAAGGCTGAAAGCAACGCTTCATTTAATTACGTTTCAGGCTCTTGGATGTTGCTATGTTATACGAGATGGCAACAACTCGGTTGCGGCTGCTGCTTCCGACCTTTTCTTCGGTGCTGAATATACAGTCAGGCTGAATTTCTAATCAGACATAATCACGTCTTTCGCTGCCTTTTCGTGTCTTGCAGGTTTTATTTTCAACTTCGGAAACGGCATTTCTGTTTGACAGCGGTGGAACGGAGTATATTTATAGACTTTATAGCACCTTTAGAGGAAGCTCTAAAAAATGCTGACCTATGACATGCTCAGATTTTCATAGAGGTTGCTTGAGTAGGCCTATACTTCGAGCAAGTGCTTTAATGCTTTATATAATGTAGGCCTACATGTAATATAAATGTAAATCTTATAAAATATGATGTGGTATTTAATTTGGAATAGTGCCATGTAGAGCAAGTGGTACACTTTGAGTCGTTAAGCTAGGAAGTGGTTTGATTTAACCATATTGACATTATAAAGATGATATAGAAAAAAAATGGAGAATACGAAAGATATCTTATAATTTTGCAGGCCAAACATTTTCCGCACTGGTAAGACTGCATGTTCGATGTGAACAGAGTAAACAACGTGCTAAGGTGCTTCTAACACTACTTGACAATTTTACAGACACTGCATGAAGTATGCTGAGAGTATACTCCGAGTGTACTTTGCTAAACATGGAATGCTTAATAGGCTCAGAATATGATCTAAGCACGCTGTTACAAAATTGCCATTCTCTCATAACATAACAATGAAAATTTATAAAGCGCAACTTCAAGGAAAACTCATCAGTTGCGCTCTTGACCCGACAAAGGGAACCCTCGTTCAAACAGAATAGATTTCAAGCTCTTGTGGAACAGAGAAGGAGACAGGCTGACTAGCTCAGCTCTAGTTTTATGGAGAAGGTTGTTCCAGGCCACAGGACTAATGAAATGCACCCTGTATACATCCTGAAACTACATCTAAGGTGCTATTTGAAATACCTCAAAGCAAACTGCTTCAGATGCCTCATTTTCTGACATGTGCCTTAAACTACAGCACTACTGTTGGTGCCATTACTATATTGTGGTCCACTCAAAGGTATTCTTGGTGTTGATTAAGCTGAAGCACACAGTTCCTAGTTATTTTTTAAGGTGTTGAGAAAAATTGCAGCCATGCAAGTAAGGCGGGATTTCCTCTGATAAACAAGTTGTTTTATTTAGAATCAAGACGTGATGTTAGTAAGCCATCAGAAATGAATCCAGCACGTCTAAAAGAGCTCTACAGAACCACTACTCTGCGGAATGGCATGACATTGCTTCTGACAGCGACGTCCATTCTGCTGTATGGGTATGACTCCTTGGAGACGGGCTCGAGTCTGCTATAGGAAGGCGGGTTTTTTAGGAACAAAACAGTACGTGAAACGACGTATTATATCATTTTGAAATAAACGAAAAGTTACGGAGATGATAGTGGAACTGTATTTCGACTGGTCTGTTGTGGAGTATTTGCTTTGCATAATTTTGTTGTTGTTGCAGCTTTGCGAAGATTTGTTCAACAGAATAAACGATAGCAAAGGTCAAGTTCAATTTTCTGTTGAGGTAAGTTGGTCTTTCATCCTTTTGGTGTTTGACATTGTAATTGTAATTGTAATTACGACGATTTATATAGCGTTGTTGGTAGCAAGCTACTTCTAGAACGCTTAACAAAACTGTCTACTGTCAGCGCAAATGTTAGCGCTCGTGATCATATCAGTGCTTGTGATTCGTAATGTTTCCAAACACTTCAAATTGCATCTCTGAAAATAAGGGTAGTGTTATGAGATTTTGGTTGTATTGTATAGTGTTTCTGGCTACCCGGCTTCACGTGGCACTTCAGAGCAATATATTAAGGGTAGTGTTATCAGATTTTGGATGTATTGCATTGTATTGCTGCTTGGCCGGTCCTGCAAGCCAGATAAATCACTCTTATGTAATTTTCCATGTACATGTTGTTGCATGTTGGCGTGTGGTTGTACTAGGTCTTGTGGATAGCATGGGTTACACGATTTATGTTGGCGGGAGTTCCGCATCAGTATAAATATTGGAACACTACAGTTAGGTCGTTTCTCTGTTTGTTTCCTGTCTCATTGAGCTGTTGTTTTGGGTCTCCTGTTATGGCTGACATTTGTAGTCGTTTTCGACCCAGACATGTTAATCTTTAAGATTTGCTGGTGTTTTGTTCGTTGTTGATGATGTTTGTACTCTGCATCGTCATTTAAGGTATAATAATTCACGTGTAAATAGCTAAGTATATGTTTTATATTAAACCTGGCCGCTTCTTGGTTTCTCTCTAGGCTTACATCTCACGCGTATTATGCTCTTTCTGTATTTTATTCATTGTATTTCTTTCTCTACTAATTCAAGATATCTTTTCATCATAAATATATATATGCATAGGTATATATCGAAAATTTTATGTTTACTTTGAAGGCCTTCCCAATGGCAGAGACTCTGTGAACATTTTTTTAAACTTTCGCCCTTTTGCAGCATCTTTGTTGAAGTGTTATGGATATCTCATAGAGTTTTGTAATGTGTGCTGTGCATATCTTCTGCTACAGTTACAGATACAGTTTGTATCTTTCAACTTATTGTCTCTGGTTTTCCACCAATTCAGTTGATTTTCAATTAATTCTTATTTGAACTTTGGATGCAAACCTTGGATGCACAAGGAAATGGAAGACAGCCAGTTACAATACCACCTACCTGTTATTGATATTTATTGTTAATGTTATTGACCTGTACTGGTAAGCTGGTTTATGCAGCTTTCTTTGGCACTGAGGAAGGGCAGATTGTTATGTGGTCACGTGCACAGGATGAATAGTGACTGAAAATGAAAAATGTGACGTGGGATATGGTGAAAGGCATGAAAAGAAGAGCAATAACTTTCAGACAATGGCGCCATTTCACAGACATGTGGTGCCAAATTAATATCACAGAATGGCAGCGTGTGACAGAGAAGTGATGGAGGAAATGATTAAATGCATAAATCAGCCAAAGATGGTGTTGATCAGATGTTAAGGATTTTTCCTAGGAAAACAGCAGGATTGTGTGTGCTACATGAAAACATCCAGTGTGTGACTTTGAACTATAGTTTTAAGGTCTAATGGGGAGGGGGTATAGTATAAAAGATAACGCTCTTGCCTGAAGTGCTCACGGACCCGGTTCGATTCCCGTAAGGCCCCTGGTTTTAGCCCATACCTTCATTCCTAGGTGGCAGCAAAAGTACAATGAGCTTGCGCCTTGCATGGCTGCAACTTTGTTGATTTATATCTTCTGTAATTTGTGTTCTTGTTAATTGTTTAATCGTCATAACATGTACATGTACAGCACAGTGCGTTTGTCAGGCGCTTAATTAAAGAATAAATATATATATTATAATTATTATTTATTAAATTCAGCAAATGTTCGTACATTTTCTGCAGGTGAGTTATATGGAGATCTACTGTGAGCATGTCCGAGACCTGTTGAACCCGAAGAATCGAGGCAACCTGCGGGTGAGGGAACATCCGATTCTTGGTCCATACGTCGAGGATTTGTCAAAGCTGGCAGTGACATCATTCCAGGACATCAATGACCTTATTGACGAGGGCAACAAAGCCAGGTTACTTTACTTTCAGGAAATTTGCTTAATAAGTCTAGTAATGTAATATGTTATGTAACTTTCTATGGCACCTTATGAGTAACTTTGTTTGAGTCTTTTGATGGCACTTGGGGGACGGCTCGATAGCGCATTGGATAACACACTGGCATAGAGAGCGAGAGGTACCGAGTTCGAGGCCCGTAGGGCGGACATGCTTTGTAGGCTGCTATTAGCGCCGTGTATTGCAGGCTGTCTGTTCTGTTAGTAGTTAAGATTTATGTCTTCTGTCATTTGTGTTCTTGTGAATTGTTTCAATTGCATAATTGCATACTGTAACCGGTTGCGGTTTGTCAACCGGATTGTTTCAATAAACGAAAATATATATTACTTCCTGCCTGTGTCATCGACCGATTCCTTGATTAAAAATTGATTAAACCTAGAGCTGTGTACTTCCCTTTTATTTAATGGCAAGCTGCATTGGTTCCCAGTTGCTTTTAGTACACTCTCGTCGTTGAACTGTTAAGACTGTTCCCGATGTGTTGCGTAACACATTCTGCGATCTTTGCAAACGTGTGAAATTTATGATGTGTCATAACCTGTGATGCATGACTTGGACCCTGCTTTCAGAGAAGAAGTTATTTTTAGCTAAGACGGTCAGGGTGGCATGGTAGTAAATTGCTTCTACATTTGTTTTTCATCTCAGAAGAAATTTCCCTTGAGGATCAAGACTGCATTTATGACTTGTAGTCATCTGCGTCTGCTCTTAAGCAAACACTCGTAGGATTCATTTTACTGTCAAATATCTAATCCTGTGGTTCCCAACCTTTGTTTGTCAGAGCAAGGCTTCCTCACTAAAGTCATCCAGTCAACGTCAACTGGTCTTAATTTAATTTAATTTTTTTCCAATTGGTTCTTTGTTTTCATGGTCAGCAATGATCCTTGCATTCAACCGCAATGTTGCAAATATTTCATTATTGCTTTAAATTTTAAAAAATAGGTATAGGCCTATATGCATGTCAGCAGTGATATAAATCAGTAGATTTTCAAATTTTTGGCCCATTCTACCACCCAGCCACGGCACCCCTAGAGCAGGTTCATGGCACCCTTGGGTTTCTCAGCACCCATGCTGGGCAACACTGATCTGCTCTATTATCTAATAATAGAGCCTCTATAACGCATTGTGCTAAATGCTATGAATCAGTTGATGACACACAACTCTGTCAATTGCCTGAGGTTCTGGTGAGGCAGCAACTGACTAAAGAGGCTAAGCATGCTAAAACAGGCAGGTTCATAATTATGCGAGTATATGTATCTAGATCGGGTGATGGTTGAATGGTAAAACACAGGCACAAAGAACAGAAGGACGCGGGTTCAATACCCGTTAGCCCCATAAGGTTGACTCAGCCTTCCACTCCCTAGGGGCGATGGTAAAATGAGCAGCAGTAGGATGGATTGGCGCGTAACAGGCTGCCATACAGTTATAAAATAGACTCTCATTTAGCTTGCTATTGTGTGTTCCTACTATTTCATGTTATCATACTGTGGTTTGTCAGTTTGAATTAAAATAAACTAATATATATTTATTTATTTTATATATTTGTACAGCCTTTTAAAGGCTTCTTTAAAGCACTCATGCAATATCTGTATGTTTTACATCTGAATGAGGCTGATAAGCTGGCTGGAACAGGTAGAAAGATATCCAGGCAGGTGTGCGTATATTAAATCGGTATAGTCGAGTCGCCTTAACATGATCTCATAGTATAATGTTACTGTCATACTATTATTGCTGTCGTGTCTCTTATGTAGATTGAAAAATGTTTGGTTTTTTCAGGACGGTGGCTGCTACAAATATGAACGAGACGAGTAGTAGGTCACACGCCGTCTTCACGATCGTCTTTTCACAGCGACGCCTGGATGAACAGACAGATCATACAACTGAGAAGGTCAAACTCACATGCTATATATATATATATATATATATATATATATACATATACATACATATATATATATATATATATGTCTATATTGGTTTTATTTTAAGGTCTCATCAGAGTCGAAGCTACAGATGTACGCAAAGCGCTCTGCTTGATCACTGAACATTTTAACACTTTAATGACGAACGTGTTCTAAAAGTGACTGGGAAACCAATGCAGTTCGTCGTTAAAGCGTTAAACTGCCGCCATCATGCCTTGTATCATAATAGTACAGAGCCACCTTAACCTCTCTTCTCTCTAATTTCACTGAACTGAACCTTTTAAAAAGGATTATGATTATGTTTTCATTTGCATAAAATGCACTGAACGCATGGTCCTTTAATTCTGATGGCAGAGAAAGTATCAGAAAAATGTTTACAGGGCTAGACGTTGTAGTGAATTGTTAATATGTTGGTTTCGTTCACAAAAGTAACACTGCATGGTATTAATCATCCTTGTCCATCTTTAAGAATATTTAAATGTACTTTTCTATTCTGATTAATTAATGCTGACACGTACTATGAATAATGTGATGATCTTGTCCTAACATCTATTAATTATTATGAAATTTAAGACATAACATTGGCTTATAGTTTCCAGGCATATATGTTGATTGTTATTGTTATGAATCTTTTAAATGTAGGCCAATTCGTCATGCTTTCCTATTGATTATTAAGTGCTTTTATCTGTATGGCACACAATTGCAGATTGCTAATGCATTTGCCATTCCATTGTTCTTGTGCTACAGGATGTTGCAATTGTAATTGTAATCACATATTTATAAAATGCCTCTTCAACAGAAACTACTCATAGGTGTCGTTATTATATTGCAGTTGTATATGTGATACTGACAATTGTAAGCCATGAGCTGCTCCTAGGTGCTTTATGATGGGAACAATAGCACATAATCTATCAGAACAACTTAACAAGTTGTCGCATTGTTATATTGTAATATTCATGTATATGCTTTAGCTGGAATTATAAATGACCGTTGTTGCCAGCGAACTGACTCTGAGAGTTACTAATGGTAGGGACGTGTAATAAATGAGTGATGACTCCAACATGCAGCACAGTTTAATCCTATCTACCTATATATATATATATATATATATATATATATATATATATATATATATATATATATATATAGGTATATATATATATATATATATATAGGTACATATATATATATATAGATATATATATATATATATATATATATAGTGTATAATATATTCTGATACGTTCAGCGTTTGTTCTAAGAAATACCGAGTAAATTTACCATAACAAATAACAACGGAGATCATTAGGGTATTTATCATAAAAAATCTTGATTTGCTAAAAATATGATCTACCGCAGCGGTTTTCAAACTTTATTTTTATTGTACCCCCAGGTTAAAAATTGAATTTTGCCGTACCCCCAACAAGGTCAGAACAACAAAAAACATGCGAGCGTGAAGTCCCCTTGCAAGTAACCCTGCAGGCACGTAGCGAGACTTAAATTCAAGAGGAAACAACTTCACAGACCATTGGTAAAATCCTGGTCATTGGGGTCATTATTCACTCGAAATTCCAGTATAGGCCTATATAAAAAAAGTAAGAGGAGGCAACTGCCTCCTCGCGCCTATGCAAGTAACAACTCCTTTTAATCATTGGTGCAAACCGGGTATTAGTCATAGGTAGAAAATTTTTAAAAGTAATCTAATTTTAACTTAAGAATGTAGTCATATCACCAAAAAGGAAAAATAAAATCACTATTAAAAAGCGTTAATGTGAGCAGTGGGCTTGCTGTGACAAGCACAGATTTACAATATCTGGTTTAATATTTTGTCAGTTTCAAACGCAAATCTGGTTCAAGTTCAAGGTTTGTTCTTTAGGCCTATTTGTTTTTGATCGCAAGCATAGCTGAAAAACCTGTTTCACACAGACAACACGTGCTGAAATGAATCAAACATTTTAAAGCTCTGTCAGAAATTAATCCATATTCAGCTCTTCGTTTCAGCCGAAAATCACACAACATGTGTTTCTTGAATTCGTTCTTCAATCCACCATAACATGATAGTTCAACAAACTGGTCTCTTTCCTGGACTGAAAAATCAGCCGGCAACACTACATCCGATGGCATAAACTCATAGGAATTTACAGAATAATAAGCGAACGGTGGACGTAGAATAGCTAATGAAAGAAAGATGGACTTGAAGTCCATAACTTATAGAAAATTTTAATTTTTGGAAATTTTTCGCGTACCCCTTAGCGACACCTGGCGTACCCCCAGGGGTACGCGTACCACAGTTTGAAAACCCCTGATCTACCGGTAGTTTTGTGGATTAAACTGAGGCACGCTGATTACACTGTGTCCACGATAAAGTAGATCACTAGACTTTGTTAAATATCTTGGTCATTTGTATTATTAGAGGTATTAAATTTGGTGCACATGAACTTTGGTCTATTCTATCTGTACCCTGCAAATTTTATTACAATTGATGCAACGGTTACGAGGATATACCCTTATGAAATTGGGTGGTTGAGGAACCAAGTTACCAACACGTAAAACGCATAGAATTACGTCATTTTTCTGGCTACCGCAGGGATAGGCTGTTGTTTATAAGCGTCATTTTCGGAAACAATTACACTACGAGACCTGTTTTACGTAACAGTAGTTGGTTGTAAAGAAATGGTTTTCAGTGCAGAGGACAAGATTTTAATCAAGGAGTTGAGAGAGACGAAGGGGTATGGCGTAGGAGACTCATTACAGAATTTCCAATGAAAAATTGGTCCCTAGCTGGTGTCAGCAAGCTGTTAAAAAAGATTGCCACAACCGGATCAGTTGCAAGGAAACCACGAGACGCAAACAAAACCACGGACGCAAACAAATATCAATGCTGTCGGAGAACTGGTGCTGAGTCAGGATGATCAGCCGCGCACGCATCTGTCGATGCGTTTTACGTGTTGGTAACTTGGTTCCTGAACCACCCAATTTCATAAGGGTATATCCTCGTAACCGTTGCATCAATTGTAATAAAATTTGCAGGGTTTAGATAGAATAGACTGAAGTTCATGTGCACCAAATTTAGTACCTATAGTATTACAATTGACCAAGATATTTTACAAAGTCTAGTGATCTACTTTATCGTGGACACAGTGTATAATCGATTATTTCTTACGCTTCTCTATTGATGGTAAGTCTAGGAGGCATTGTTCTGGGATTGAGCGATCCTTCAAATTGGAGTGTCTTTGGTATTTTATGGAGTTGGGATTTATGATTGTGCAGGTCAGCAAGATCAGCTTGGTTGATCTGGCGGGTAGCGAGCGAGCAGATTCGACGGGTGCTAAGGGAACGCGGCTGAAAGAAGGCGCCAACATTAATAAATCACTTACGACACTTGGTAAAGTGATTTCAGCACTGGCAGAAGCGGTGAGCTGCCATTACCTGTTGCTTTGTAATTCCCTCTGTCTGTCTGTCTGTGCATGCTCTTATGTATGTCTGCTTGTTAGGTTTAGTAGTTCTCTGTATGGTGTTATTGTTCCTCTGCATATTGGCTCTATTCATCTGTGTGTGTGAGGTATTTTGTATCATTCATTGATTTTATTTTGGCGTTTGGTATATTTGATTCTGATAAACAACTGGGTATATTTGCTACCCAGCCGGAACACACACACGTTGGGACAATGTTGGACTACGGTGGGACAATGTTGTTTGGACAATGTTGGGACGATGTTAGACATTGTTGGGACAATGTTGGACATTGGTTGGATGATGTTAAACATTGTTGGGACATTGTTGGACAACATTGGGAAAATGTTAAGACATTGGTGCAACATTCTCCCTATGTGTTGTGCTGGCTGGTATACAGTCACATGTTGAGGGATCTGGACAATCATTTAGCACCGTTTAATGAACCTTGCTGAAGCAATATTGCTATGTAAGCTGCTGTGCTTTCATTTATTTTTGTTCGCTTTCGTCTGTTTCTCTCCATCTGTTTCCATCTCTTAGTGTCTGTGTCTCTGTGTGTTTACTTTGGTTTCCTCTATTTCTGTCTATCTATCTGTGCCTTCCTCCATGTTCTGTTGTTCTTCTGAACTCTTGTGCAACAGAACATTTATACACACATACCTTTTGCTTTCTGTATTCTCTTTGTATTTTCCTCTGTTTCTCTTCCTCGCTTTTTTGTGTCTCTACCTGTTTCCCTGTGCTTCTGTCTGTCTGTGTGCCTGCCTGTCTGTCTGTGCCTTTGTCTGCTTCTTATTCCTCTGTGTCCTCGGGCATTGGCCTCTCTCTTTTGCTGTCCTTTAATCTTGCTTCATGCATAATTCCTGTGCTCTCTCTAGTGTTATTCTTATCGTTGCTGCTTGGCATTGAATCGCAAATTCCTGATTCGGTAGAAATTATCCATCAGACCTGAAGGCAAATGAGCATTGCAAGAACGACCTACTGACTCGAAAAAAGACAGTCATGAATTTCGGCTGCATTAGGAGATTGAACAGTTGTAAGAGGAGAAGATTTTTTGCAAACGTTTATGGGGAAATTACTTTTCATTTGTGTTTTTTAGCTGTTTTAGGGGATTGAATAGTTCAAAGCAGAGAGGATTTTTTTGCAAGCTTTTACGAGGAAATTATTTCTCATTTGTGTTTTTTTAGTTGTTTTAGGAGATTGAATAGCAGAGAAAGCAGAGAAAAAATTTTGCAAACGTTTATGAGGAAATTACTTTTCACTTGCGTCTTTTAGCTGTTTTAGGAGATTGAACAGTTGAAAGCAGAGAGGTTTTTTGCAAACGTTTATTAGGAAATTATTTTTCATTTGTGTTTCTAACTGTTTTAGGAGATTGAATAGTTAAAGGAGACGATTTTTTGCAAATGTTTGTTTGAAATTTATTTCCTACTTGTGTTTTTAGCTGTTTTAGGAGATTGTACCTTAAGTGCAGTAGGGGGAATGGAAGGAAGTGAGTAAGTAATTGAGCGTTTGCACCAGTTTGGAGCCACTTAGGAGTATTAGAGTATGCAGTACATGTGATTAGTTGATCCTATGGTGGTTTGGTCTCCGGACAGCTTTGTTCACTGGATCCGCACTAAGCCTACCTTGTCCAACTGATGATTAGCTGTCCAATGTCGACTCAATGGGCACAGCTCTCAGAGGCACCGAGAGTGATATAATTGTTCATAATCTGAAGATTTGAAACTATACATGCAATTATTATTCAAGTAGAATTAATAAATGTTGAGCAATAAGCTTGTACTTTATTAATAATAATAAAAATTATAGCTTTATTAATTAGTGATGCATCGTGTTATTATGAATGCCAGGAAAGGTTATTATGCATATATGTTGCTTTTTATTTCTCCATTACAGTAATTACTTTTATGTGGTGTCTACCTAAGGTAGAATAGTTTCCTCAATATTAAAAAAAATGCGAATAAAATATATAATATATATGTTATTAAAAAAATTAGGGGCTTCGCTTGGAGTGGTTAGTCTTTGCTGATATTTTTTATAGAAAGGCTACAGAATGTGATTGCATCAAAGCTGAATGGGGACATATATTTTATTCGTATTGTTTGCTGTGTTTAATTGTTGTCTCTCATGCAAGAGACTGTTGATTGCATCTGCAGAGGGTACATTTCATTTGGTTCTAGCATTGTTGGTGTTATTGTCATCTTATTAGCAGCTGCTTAAGGACATCCAAGGTGCATTTAATTACATTATCTTGTGCATTACAAATTGAGTTATTATATTAATAATGATCATGATATTAATACTGTCTTGCATTATTCCTATGATTATTGTTGCTACAGTCTCAATGCCAAGGAAATAAAAAGAAAAAGAGGGCAGACTTTATTCCATATCGGGATTCGGTCTTGACCTGGCTACTCCGAGAAAACCTAGGTAAGACGTTTTATCGACTTGATTTGCATGATATTCTGCTTTCCTTCTGCATGTAACATAGATAAGCCGCATAACGAGCGAGTGCGTATGCAAGGAATTCGCTTATAAGGGAATAAATCATGTTTTTTGCGATTTACAAGTAGGCAAGCTTCATTTGCTGGACTAGCACAAGCTGTGGAAGTCGAAGGGTTAATGTGTGACCCAGTTAGGTTTATGGTGCTGGGGCAAAAGCGGTGAGGCACAACGCTGAAGTGTAATATGCGGTAAGCGTCTTGCATTATTGAGTTTCATCGTCAGGAGGAGTTCCTTCAGATACTTCTAAGAATACTTAAAAGAACACCTGACGAGTGTTTAGAATGCTTAAAACATTTGCTCGGCAGAGTCTGTGTTGACGTTGAGAGCTCGATTTAAAACTCGTTCTATTCTGGACTCATGTCTCATGTAGAATTTACATAGCGCCATTTCAAGGAGCCTACTCAGAGACGCTCCCAGCCCAGCCATGACTAAACAGAGAAGACTTGAGCAGTTGGCAGAAAGCAGGCATATTGTTGTGGGGCAGCAAGCACAGCTCAAGTGGGAGCCCCATTCCAGATGGAGGGCCCAGCAATAGAGTGGTCTCAGAGCTGCCTGAGAGATGAACGGATCCAGAGGACAAGAAGCTCTCCCTAGGCCGAGGAGCACAGAGCCCGACAGGAGACCAAATCAGAAACAGGACAACAGTAGTACTTTCCTCTTGGTTTCTGACCGAATTTGACCAGGATTTCGGCTCATTTTGCTTAGCAGTGATCATTGACTGATGCCTTGAAAATTATGGCAGTGGTGCTAAACAGGTTCTCGGATTTGTTTCGGTGTTCTGAAACAGCCATCCGTGGGATGTTAATGACTTTGTGTGGGATCTTACTGATGGTATATGATTCATTCATTGCAGAAATTTATATTGCGCCCCTTCGAGATAAGGAGCGCTCCTGACCCAGCCTCAGCTAAAAAGGACAGTCTTGAGATAACAATAAAATGTATAAGAAAAAACTCTATGCAGCAAACGCAAAGCCAGTGGGAGCCCATTCCAGACCATGGGGCCTGCAACAAAAAGATAGAGGTTCTCACATAGGGAACGAAAAGCTCGCCCTGCACAAAAGAGCAGAGAAGCGGCGGCCTTGTATGCCCACGGTGGAGCAGCAAAGCTCCCTGCTGGACTTTTTTAGTTACTATATAATACTTCTGTTTTAATATTTAATTAACGCTTTTAAATACTCTTACTGTGCATGTACTACTTACCATCTGAATGCTTGTATGATAGTTGTATCAGTATATGTGCTTGCAAAGTAGTAAGTTTTTAAGATCATGTACTAGTATGTATGAGAGCTGAATACTTGTATGTGAGTACTTATAGGTCACGTACAATGACACACGCTTATGCAGCAGTTGAGTATATGAATCAATGCGCATGGCTGCTGGGTACTCGTTTTGACCTTTGAGTCATGGAAACCAGCGTCGGCTTTTCAGTGACAAACTGTTGACGCAGTTCTGTTACAAGGTTTGCTCTGATGAAATTGCCACTTCACTGAGTAGAGTGCATCGTACAATTTGCACAGACTTGCACCGCACCAAGTGACCTGGTTCGCAATCTACGCCTTTTCTTGCCAGGAACACTAAGTGCAGCAATTATCAGCGCCTGAGAAGTGTTCTCATTTCCGGTGCTGGGCTGGAGCACGTATGAGTAGGATTTTGAATAGGTGCTCTAAATGCTCTGAATGAGCAAATGAATGAATGGATGATTGAATGACCGTGTGATTCAATGAGTGGGTGGGAGAGAGTGGCTGAAAGTGATTATTATTATTTTGATTTATATTATTTTGATTTATATTATTATTATTATTATTATTATTATTATTATTATATTATTATTATTGTGATTTATATTATTATTATTATTCGTATTATTATTATTATTATTATTATTATTATTATTATTATTATTATTATTATTATTATTATTATTATTCGTATTATTATTCGTATTATTATTCGTATTATTATTCGTATTGTTACTATTATTATTATTTTATGACCTACTTTTTGGAACTCTCTTCCTGTGTCTGTACGCTGTGCTCAGTCGCTTGGGTCATTTCGTTTGCGGCTGAAAACTTACCTCTTTCAAATTGCTTATCCACCGTAGGCTGTCTCTCTGTCTCTTACGGACTGATCTTTTGATGTTGACCTGATTATACGGCTTGGTTTTGGTGTGCCATCGGTTGATGCCTTGTGCATTAGACACCGGCGCAATAGAAGTTGCTAATTACATTACATACCTAAAGGTGAAAGAATCTATCAGGAACTTCAACATTATTTAGAAGCGCAGAATTATCTGGAATGGTCCCTATTCATCAAGGTCTAAGTTGATAAAAGTACCCCTAAACACCACAGCGTTAATATGGGTGAGTGAATGAGTAAGTGAGTGAATGATGAATGAATAGATAGGTAAATGTATGAATCAGTTAATGAATGACGTTGCGTTGATTTTCAGGTGGCAACTCAAAGACGACTATGATAGCTGCCCTTAGCCCTGCCGACATAAACTATGAGGAAACACTTAGCACGTTAAGGTAATTTCAGTTACCTCTGCTCATATATGAAGCACTGGGAATGTAAGTGAGAAATTCACTTACTTACACTTGCCATTTTATTCTTTGTCTTTTGGTCATTTTTCTACTTGAATGATTGAATCACTGATTTTTATCCCTCAGGCTGAACGGACTAGTTAAGGTTGTCCAGCAATATGCATGTTTTATTTTTCATCCGTGATTACTGGTAATGTTGAGTCAGTATGCCAGATATGTAAGAGTTTGTGCAATTGAATAAAAATGCAGTAGAATTTAATTTACCAATTAACTGCAGAGAGAAACTCTTGAACTTTTCTCTGCCTTAATTCCTTTAAATGTAGAAAATCATTATTAAATTTTCGAAGATTTACATTATATTATATTACATACTTCCAAGCCACCCAACAAAGTCATTATCATCTTTACCTTCGGGCCCATGGTTTCAGTCAGCCTCTGAAGGATGTAAGCTTATGTATGTATGTATATGGCCATTTATATAGCGCCTTACAAGAAACTCACGAAGGCGCTAAAAGGATGATTGGAATTTCATTTTCTGGGTCCTTTTTAAGAGGCAGTACTAATATCGAAAGCAGTTACTCAATTTTTAAGCACCAATAAACTGTATTCTTGTGGGCTCAGGGCCTAGGCTATGTTACGCACTGTAATCCCGATTTGTAAACAAGTTGCGTTTGTGACGGCTTGTAATCTCTGAAATAAACGAATAGTGAATGATTGATTAATTGATTGATTGATTGATTGATTGATTGATTGATTGATTGATTGATGTTTGATGAGTTGACTGATTGGATTTTTTTATCTGAAGGTACGCGGATCGAGCAAAGCAGATTTTGTGTAAGGCGGTTGTGAACGAAGACCCGAATGCACGTCTCATCCGTGAGCTTAAGGAAGAAGTCGAGATGCTACGGAGGCTGCTGAGGAGTGAAGGCATAGAGCTGGAAGCCGGTTAGTTTTCGTCATCGTCTTCGTCAGATTGAAGGGAAGCAAAAGCAATTTATCTGCGAAGGAATCGATCGGCGGCTAATTTAGTTGACGGTGGGCAACGCTTTTCATGAGATTGATGCAACTTGATTTGCATTTGCAAGAGATCCGCTGCCTACCAACCAGTGGAGTGGTTGCAATTATGAGCACTTGCTACCCAATGCTTATCAGGTTTATTTCCTCTTAGGTGAATTTTAAATTGGAGCGGTTTTTACCATGCTTTCTTAGTATTTAGTAGTTTTGACATTGGTACGGTATCGTATATGAGAATTTATAAAGCAGCTTTTACAGTTATACTGGAGCTTATTCAGAGGCGCTTTCAGCGTGACAGCCTTGAGGAAATAAGAAAGTGTTCAAGGAATGAAGGGCTGAGGGTGGGACCCGACTGAAATCTTATTATGGATTGAGGGGAGGTTATTCCACATAGAAGTGTTTTATACCTTGGCATTTCATAGTGACTTGACCCACATAAATACGTTCACTATCCCAGAGGTGACCCATGTTGTGCCACCGGTGGTGAAAGGTGACCATGTGAGGGTAACAGGACAATAACCCCCGGACAATAACCCCCGGACAATAACCCCCGGACAATAACCCCGGGACAATAACCCCTCGGGACAATAACCCCCCGGACAATTACCCCCTATACTGACAAAGAGTGAAAGAATGAGTATACATGAACGACTTACCATACATCAAAAACTAATTATTAGACAATAATTATTAGTAGACAACAACCCCCTATTATACTGACAAAGAGTGAAGGAAGTTTTCAGTCGAACGTCGGAAGTTTTCATTCAACCATTTGGAAGTTCATTGGATTTATTCAAAGAGAACAAGCATTACAACAAGTTCACTGCAGCCAATTTCTGCTTGTCACCCATCACAACCTCCAAGGAAGAAGTATGCTGACTCCAATGCACTGATTCTGGCCGTCATTAGCAACTACAAGGAGCGCAATGTTCTTGACTATCTGCGTGGAATAGCTCACAACCTTTCTTTCTAAGTTCGATGAACTAATTAACAATAAACAACATTTAATTTCATACTGTGACATTGCATGGTTCTCTAGTTCTCTTATATATTTGTAATAAATTACAATATAAACTGTATGATTAATATACATTACTTGTATATTTATATGATAAATATATAAGTATAGGGGTAATTGTCCGGGGGTTATTGTCCCGGGGTTATTGTCCCGGGGTTATTGTCCGGGGGTTATTGTCCGGGGGTTATTGTCCGGGGTTATTGTCCTAGAACCCCATGTGAGACCAAACGAATTTTGCTTTGCTAGCAGGGTAAGTGTTGCCCCCTGCTTGAACATTGATTCAAATTGATTAATTTTTGCTCATTTATAACTGGTATTACTGTTTCTGTAACGGGTTGCGGTGTGCCAAACCAGTGTTTCTTCAATAAGCGAATATTATAGGGTGACTCGATAGGTCGTGAACGATTTTGAATGCAGACAAATTTATGTTATACACAATATTATATGGAAAGTTATATACTGGAGGATAGGTTGTTCAAATGAGAATGCTACGCCAAAACAATTAGATCACTAGCTCACCTATTAAAAGTTTAGCGCCAATATCCGTGACGTCATCAAATTCGTGCCAAGCAAACGTGAACAAGCAGCATTATCATTGACTAGTGAATACGCCGATTAGGCAATGTCGGCCTTAAATGAATCGCAAATTAGGGCTCAAGCTATTACATTATTGGAAGAAATGTACAGTTACGGTGTTATATGAAAGAAATTGGGTCGTTCTAAATCGTGGATTAGCAAGTGGGCCAAACGCTACAAACAGAGTCCAAACGAGAGGCTGCGGAATCGATATCACGGTGGTCGAAAGTCCGTGATGACTGCTGCCGCTCAAAAACTGATCAAACAGTCTAAATATAGGCGAGGACAGAGTTTGCGAAAATTAGAACGTCGGTTAAAAGACAAACGCCTTGCTGGAAGCAGAGACAATCAGGCGTTAGGCCTATATGCGTACGACGCTGAAATGGAAGAGTTTCAAGAGACAAAAGTCCCAAAGTAAACTGATGCTTACAAAGTTCGCCGAGTAAACTTCGCGAAGAAGTTTAAGGATATTGATTGGTCGCGTGTTATGTTCAGTGATGAATCGCCCTTCAAACTCTACCACGTACCTAACAGTAAGAACGACGTTGTGTGGGGATCACAAGAAAGTTCTGTTCCGTGCGCTCCATGTGCACTGCAGGTGAAGTTCAGTCCATCAGTTCTGGTGTGGGGAGGCATGACATCTCTTGGATTAACAAAACTTCATATCATTCCAAATAAAACTTCAGTCACTTCGAGTTATTACATAAATGAGATACTGGAGAAAGAGGTCAAATTAATTAATTATGTGTGGATTAACAATGATGGTCGTACAATATTGTTTTCGGCCTAAATTGACGTTTGCTTGGCACGAATTTGATGACGTCACGGATATTGGCGCTAAAATTTTATTAGGTGAGCTAGTGATCTAAATTTTTTGCGTAGCATTCTCATTTGAACAACCTATCCTCCAGTATACAACTTTCCATATTATATTGTGTATAACATATATTTGTCTGCATTCAAAATCGTTCACGACCTATCGAGTCACCCTATATTATTAAGTATTTCACAGAAGCACTTCTTGGTAATTTAATGTAATGTGAAAGTTCTAGAGAATGATAAGTTCATCTAATTACAAATGTAGCTTCATGGAGAAAACCAACACATGCACAAGGGCTTCAGATTTTAAAGTTTCATGTCTACTGCTATATTCACTTCATTTCTATGTGTTGTCTGGGATGTAACTCTTGCAACTTGCACTGACGATTGACCTTGTACAGCACCTGAGAAGTAGCTGTCTACTAACAGCGCTATATAAAAAGTTGTTACAATTACAATTGGATGTATTCCTCTTGGTGTTTCTGTTCATAGGACAGTCAAGTTCCTTGGCTGATAAACTAATAGAAGATGAAGCTACGAAGCGCCACTCATCTGGAACAATGGATCAGAACGAGGACACGGCCGAGCGATTAAAGATGACGGAGAAACTTATATTGGAATTGAATGAGACGTGGGAAGAGAAAATTCGCAAGTCAGATGAGATTAGGAAGCAAAGGTACTTCCATATCAAAAGGTCGACTCAGCCTTTCATTCGCCAGATGGCGTTGGTAAAATGAACAGTGGTACAGAGGGACACATGCAGTTAAATTCGACTCCTGTGATAACTTGTGATCATCTGTTCATACTATGACTTGTAATCATACTGCATTCATGTCAGTTTGAATCAATAAATGAAGATTATTATGTATGTATGTATGTATGTATGTATGTATGAGCACTTGTTATAGCGCCCCTTCAAGATTTCTACTCAGAGGCGCTCCCGACTACAGCGCAGACACTGAATCGGAGTTTCACGCCGAAGCGCATGAGCAATTGCGAGTGAAGGACTTGCCCAGGGTCCCTACGCGGCGGCTTGAGGTAGATTCGAATCCGCAACCCTCCGGCGGCAAGGCACCGAACATACCCCTACACCACCGTGCCCCTCATTATGATGTGTCTCTCTGGGCCCTCTCTTTTAGGATTCCCACCAAGGCCTTCTGATCCAATTAATCAGACTTGAAACTTCTTGTGCTAAAAGTTTCGGGTTAGTTATGGGAAATGACATGAATGCAGTGCACTGAACCGCCTTCACTTATACTCTAACGATTTGCCACTCTACCACCACCTCATTGCTAAAATCTGGAAGTTTCAGCTTAGTCTTAGCTGGTCTGCGGATCTGGAATAAACTTCCACCAGAGTTACTACAATTATTTTCCCAGAGACTCTGAACATCCATGCCATCTTCAGCTGTCGACGGGAATCCGTTGGTTGGTTCCTCATATGTGCGTGAGCCGCCACTGGTGACTCTTTCAGCTTACTCTGCTTCGTTTTGCTAACCGATGTAATATATTCGTTCGTAATGACATTTAACATCATATAGGCTAGCGCCTTACCTTACTCTTCTTGCCTTAGTTTTCTTTGTACTACCTTACTCTTCCTTAAGAGTCAAGTCATAGGTACCAAGAAAGCAGGTTTCCTAGTTGATAATTAAATTGCTTGGATGTGTATTACATTTAGCACATGGTATTTGATCATAAGATTCATATATTTTAAATATTTATTGGTTTGTTGGTGTCTCGCAGAGAAGCCATGTTGGCTGAAATGGGAATAGCATTGAGAGAGGACAGCAGTCTGGTGGGAGTCTATTCACCTAAAAGGGTAAGCACCGTTTCAAAGCCACTCCTCGTTCCAGCTCCCCAATACTAAAAAGAACCTTCTCTGTTTTATTTTAAGACTTCTTTAGCTACTTTATCCACAGCTTACATTATTTTATGTTACTTTACGTTAAAGATCGCTGATTGGAATAATAAGAAGCCGACAGAGAAAATAGTTGGGTCATACTGTGAGGGGAAACTCCCTACTAAAAACTATAATTAAGGAAAGAATGGAGGGCAAGAAGACAAGAGGAAGACCGAGAATGATGTTGTTGGACTGGATGATGGAGAAGGACTACAGCAAGTTGAAGGACAACGTCACGAATGGCGACTTTGGATGTACGAACCTTCCTAGGATGGCAGAGAACCAAAAGAAGACTTTACGTTTCCATATGTTTCCCTTTTTGACAGGTCTCTATATAGAAGTCAGTTTCAGATACATGCATACACATAGCTTACCGTATGCACCTTATCTTACTTACCTAATCTTGCCATACCTAATCATAGCTCGTCTTACGCAATCTTACCTTGTCTTTCTGTACTCCCACCTATCGATTATGTTCTGACTAAGCACCTGTAAATAAGCTGGCTTCCTCGACATCACTTTTTGGGCGCTGTAAATATTTCGAGATTACAATTACTGTACCCTACCATACCTGTTGTTACCTTATCTTTCCATAAATTACCTTACCTACAATTACCTTTGTTGCTGTATACCTTAACGTTTACCATATACCTATAGTTACCGTAATTGCTTTCTGTGGCAGACTGCTCATCTGGTCAACTTGAATGAGGATCCGTTCATGTCAGAATGTCTGCTGTACTACATCAAAGAGGGTAAGACGCTCGTAGGTCGTCCAAACTCATCTGTCGGCCAGGACATTCAACTCAGTGGAACGAGCATACTCGACCAGCACTGCATTTTCGACAATGATGGAAGCAAGTAGTCTTTTATTTTTATCCATCTAGTTTAACTTGCGGAAATCTTGCTTGCTTGCTTGCTTGCTTGAGCCACAGGCTAAAAAGTCAAATCTTGCGACGACTAATTCGATCACTTACAATCATTCAATCGTCATGAAACTTGGCAGATAGACTCGCCCTCGCAGACACTTCATTCTATAAAATTTCAGCTCCCCATAAAAGGCTAGCTTATAGAATCGGGGACTCAACTTTTCGAATCGGGGAATCCCCTTTTCCTATACGCAGCGTTGCCATTGGCCAGCGTTGCCATTGGCCGCAACAAAAACGGGCGCGCTGCCTCATTAAACGCACGCTATGTCGTAAAATGAACGCGGACTATTTTCAGAGTACACGTTATAGGATACTAGATGGATATAGTAAAAAACTTTGTTTTTACGGGCTGTATTTTATTATTATTATTATTGCAAACAATTTGAAAGCATGCAAAGTCATGTAGAAATGCGAATCAGAGGCGCGGTTAGTCAGTTGCCTGGGGAAGTGCAGTTAGATATCCAGATGTTTGAAGGCCAATAAAAAATAGTGAGTTTTGAGGCGTTTCTTGAAAGAACAAAAGGAGGTCAAGCAACTGATAAAGAATCGTTACAGTTGCTGTATGAGAAACATGTAAATTTATATACAGACAATTGATGGCGTTCACAGTTAGCACCACACCACATTCAGAGTTCTGGTTGTTTGGCTTTATTGAAGCGAGTATAGTATGAGCTTATGTTGTTTGTTGGTTTATATTATAATAAGCCAGAACACAGATGTTGTGCATCATAGTGATGAAGTTAGGCCTAGTTTATTTATGTATATAGTGCATTTATTACAGCAGATAGACACTTCATGAATGAAATAATGCTCTGAATGAATGAATAGATGAATGTTGCAGGCCCCATTCTTTGGAATGGGCTCCCATTAACATTACGTCTTATATGTCTAGAGTTCATTCAGACGCGCTTTACTCTAGCCTTAAAACCATCCTTTTCAGCTGGGGTTGGGTCGGGAGCGCTCCTGAGTAGTAACCTTGAAGGGGTGCTATATAAATCTTCCAAATGAATGAATGATTGATTGATTGATATGCCACCTTTCTGACTGAAATGGATAGTAGAAGTGGCTTTTACACATGCATTCTGAATGAAGATTGAATCCTGCTTTGAACCATTATCAGCGAAAGAGTGGAGGGTAAAATTTCAGCCAGAAGATGGGGACAGATGATGCTAGATTGGATGATGCTGGATGGATACAGCATTTTTAGCTGAGGGCAGAAGCCTAGCACGTTGAATATGGAAGAGAAGAGGCACCTGCTGGAGAAGATTCCTTCACTAGTTGACTGGCTGACTGCCCGACCTGACTGGCTGATTGATTAGTTGCTGGATTGAGCGATTGATGAACTGATTGTTTGGTGATTGTTAACACTTATAGTATTGTTATTATAGCAACTGTCACTTTGACGCCATGTGAAGGAGCGCTTTGCTACGTCAATGGTTCCCTCATCTCGAAAAGCATCGTTCTTCAGACAGGTTCAAGGGTCATCTTTGGCAAAAGTCACGTCTTCAGATTCGCCTTACCAAATCAAGGTAATAGGCAAATCAAGGTAATAGGCAAATCAAGGTAATAGGCAAAACACGGTAACAGGCAAATCACGGTATTAGGCAAAACAGGGGGCCCAATAGCGCATTGGATAACACACTGGCATGGAGAGCGAGAGGTACCGAGTTCGAGCCCCGTAGAGTGGACAATGGACATGCTTTGTAGGCTGCTATTGGCGCCGTGTATTGCAGGCTGTCTGTTCTGTTAGTAGTTAAGATTTATGTGTTCTGTCATTTGTGTTCTTGTGAATTGCTTCAATTGCATAACTGTACACTGTAACCGGCTGCTGTTTGTCAACCGGATTGTTTCAATAAACGAAAATATTATTATTATGGTAACAGGCAAATCATGGTAATAGATGAATGAGGTAACAGGTGATTCTCGATATTAGGTGAATGCAGGTATCGGGTGAATGAAGGTGTGAGGTGAATCAAGGGATATAGATGAATCGAGACTTTAGGTGAATCAAGATTCATGAATCGTAGTACTATGTGAATCAAAGTTATAGGTTATCTGAGCAGAAAACTTCTAAAGCGCCGCTGAAATGATGGTCACAGTGCATTGGTTGATGAACCTGGCAGTTCAATCCATTTGTTTACTAACGACTTTTGTGATTGATTTGATTATGAGATCTGTATGCAGCTACCTTGAGATGTTTTTCAAAGGTGAAAATTGATTTCTCAAAGTTAATGGGACGGGAAGGTGAAAATTGTTTTTTTCAAAGTTAATGGGACGTGGTGTTGTAATGGGATGTGGTGGTGTAGTGGTATGTTCTGTACCTTGTAACCGGAGGGTCGCAGGTTAGAATCTACCATAAGTCACTGCGTAGTAACCTTGTACAATTTGCTCACCCACCCACAATTGTCTGTGAGGTTGGCAAAAGGAAACCACGTCACTCTTCTCGTCCCCGGGTGGCATAAAAGCCAATATAGACCTGCCTTCAGACAGAGAACTAATCATCATCATCATCATCATCATCATCATCATCATCATCATCATCATCATCATCATCATCATCTTCGTCGTCGTCGTCGTCGTCGTCGTCGTCGTCATCATCATCGTCATCATCATCAATATAGAAAGTGATGACTTTTGAGAGGCTTTAAACATGCTAAATGAATGTTGATTGCATTGTGTGATACTGCTTCATTGTTGACTTTGTATAGTGTATGTTTTTCTTATTGTATAGCTAGAGAAGTGAAGAGTTTGGTGTCAACGAACGACGGTGAAGGTTAGACATTGAATGCTGTCACTTTTTCTTACTGGCCACAGAAGAGCATCAAGTATCAGATCAGTTTTTATACCCGAGCTCCCTTTCTGTGGTTAGTCTGGTCTTAGATTGGTTGTTTCAACAGTTGGAGAAACTGCCACCGATAATAGGAATCTGACATTATTTTACCGTGTTCGTAAGAATATTTGTGAGATTCAATGCGGTAGCTGATTGGTCAGAGTGCTCGTCTTATAATGCGGAGAGTACTGGTTAAAGTAATGGTTCCCAACCTTTTTGAGAGCAAGGCACCTTTACTAAAAGTCATTCAGTCAATGGTACCTGTGGTCTTAATTTCATTTCTTTTTCTTCCAGTTAGTTCTTTAATGACAAGCAGCATTCCTGTATTCAACCGCAGTGTTGCAAATGTTTTACTCTACTTTAAGTTTTAAAACTACTTATAGGCCGGTGGTAGTAGTGATAATCTGTAGTTTTTCGCATTTTTGACATTCTGCCATTCATCCGTGGCACCACTAGGACAGGTTCACGGCACCCTTCGGTGTCGCAGCACGTAGGTTGGGAAACAGTTGGTTAAAGCCTTCCCGGAGATAGTTGCTGTATAGGGACCTTGAGCAAGTCCTTCACTCACTATTGCTCTGTTCATTTGATTAATGCTTGGTAATTGGGTCACCTTGTCACCTTGTGCCGTCAGTTCGTGGAACTCTAGCGACCGTCGTGACCAGCTTCCTCCAATCCTCCCTGCTTCGTACCGCGTCCCTTAGTTGTTGAGGCTCATCGCTGACCTCCTATGTATCTCCTCCATCCAGCGAGTTCTGAGGATAACCCCATTCCCCCTCCACGCACGCCAGCATCATCTCCTTCTCCACTCCCTCTGCTCTCATTACGTGTCCAAAGTACATCAATTTCTGTCTGATGGCCCTTTGTTGCAGTGTCAAGTCTCCTCTTAATTGCCCTATCTCCTGGATGACAGATGCATTTGTTCTATTTTCTCTCCACGAAATCCCCAGCAAACTTCTCCATATCCACATTTCGCACGCATCAATCTTGTCTTCTAACGCTTTTGTAATTGGTATTTGGGTAGTAGTGCTTAATAAATTGGTAATTGGGTAGTAGTGCTTAATAAATGTAATGTGATTGAACATTTATATAGCGCCTCTTCAAGATATTGAACATTTATATAGCGCCTCTTCAAGATATCTACCCAGTATCTGTGCAAGCCTATATTAAGTTAAATGTCATTACCAACAAATATATTACATCAGTTTGAAAAACAATGCACAGTAGGCTGAAAGAGTCACCAGTGGCGGGCCGAAGCACACACGAGGAACCAACCAACGGATTCCCGTCGACAGCTGAAAATGGCTTGGATGTTCAGAGTCTCTGAACCAAATGTGCATTAATATTGGTTGTGAGTGACAGGTTGCTCTGTGTTCATTTCATCTAGTGGTTGAACCAGTTGACTGGTCATTTGCCCAGCGAGAACTGCTCGACAAGCAAGGCATTGATTTGAGGAAAGAAATGGAAATGAGGTTTGCAGTTGTGTTGATATCGTATGATGATGTAATTGCATCAAAATTAAGATTATGAATTATATAGAGTATTTAAATCATTATATAACTTTCTGACATTTTTTAATAAATCAAGTAATGGTTTAACTATATAATGATCGATTTAAAACACTTTAAATAGATCATTTGATAAGTTAAAAATGTCATAAATTATAAATTAATTTTAGATAGATTGAGATGTATGTTGATGGGTTCAAATTAGTTTTTGACACGTATTTTATTTACTCGATTGGAAGGAGTAGATTTTGGTTGTTAAAGATGTGATTTTGTACAGTGTGAGTGATTGTGAGAAGGAGTATTGTGGTGGCTTTGAATTGGCGAATGTTGAATAGCGGTTTGGATGCAGTCATTTTATTTACTCTTCTGAAGATTGAAAGAACTCGAGGAACAATATACGAAAGAGAAAGCGGAAAACGAGCGAATGTTTGAACTACAGCGTCAGGCAAGACGAATTCTTTGTCTTGAATTCTTTCTTGCTGGACAGACATTGTAGCTCATTGTCATACAGTAATAAACTGTAGTTCTTTCAACAATAAATCGTAGTTTGGAATTCGCTGTCCAGTTCTAGGCCTATTCTTTGACTTCATTTATGTCATTCAGGTCTATATGTAATATTATGTATATTCGTTTTTTTAGTACAGACTGAAAAACCGCATCGAGTTACAACTAGGTACATAATAGATATTCCAGTTGTTAAGTCACTGCTTCCGGTTTTGTGAAAAGCGATTTAAGTACAGGCTAGCGTTGCTTAAGCATGGGAGATGGGGTAGTTAATGAATTGATAGATCGAAGGCCAATAGCAAGTTACTGTCTTTTATATAGTATTAAGTAAGACACTAAACTCAAGACTTGTCTTTTAACTTGCTTACCAACCATAGCCTAAGTCTTGGATTCTCTGACCTGGTTTCTGCAATGTATTCTGATTTTTATTGCAATTTCACTGGAAGTGACCATCTGTTGATGACTGTGAGATTACCTTTTCTTAGTACGTCCCTGTTTTTACGTGCATTTCAAACAGGACTATGAGGTGAGAATAGCAAGTCTTCAAGAGCAAGTGGAGCGGAATTCCATGATGTCGAGCATGATCAGATATGACATCGAAGGCGAAGATGAAGAGGAAGAAGGTAACTGCAAATGAAACATTAAATAAAACATTAAGTCGTCTTAAACGTATTGTAATAACTACCTCAGCGGCATACAAACAACTGGGAGACCAGTTTTATTCACCAGCGCTGTACATCAGATCAAGTCTGCAAGGACCAGGTTGTTTTAGTCAGTTTCAGTGAGAGGTCAGTGTAACCCTATATTAATTTAAATCAGTTAAGTCAACAATATATTTGATCAGCCATAAATCCGCTACAAATAAGCCCCCTTCTTTAAAGCTCTCATAAATGTAGCCCTATATTAATTAATGAGTTAAGTCAGCAGTAATTATATTTGATAAGCCTTAAATCAGGTAGTCAGAAAATGGGAACAGGAAGGCAGCTTGGTGATGCACTTAAAGGGCTAAGTTGGGAAAAGCGATCATTATGGCCATGTGTATATACCTTGGTATGAGTTTTGTGTTTGTGTACATATTTGTGTGTAAATGTAGAAGTTTGCAACTGGACAGAGAAGCAGAGGAATCTTGCGCTGTGGGCATTTCGCAAATGGAAATATCATCAGTTCACATCTTTACGGGTGAGTTCAGTTTCTTTGGGAAAGTAGGCCTACTCTGCATATCGCAAGTCACGTCTATTTAGATCTGTTTAGTTAGTGTGTCTTTGCATGCTTTGAAAGACACTGTATGATTGTGTTCAGAAGGAGAGATGTAAGTCTTACTAGATGCTTTGTTCCTTCAGTTCATAGATATAGTCTACTGTGATTCTTTCAAAGTTGGTTCAGACATCACCCCAAGACCACCACCACCAACAATTTGAACTGTAGCACCATGAATCTCGGGAGGTCTTTCTTGCATCCTTTGTCGAAGGGAGTGCTCCGACTGTTTTATTGGGGGCAAGTAATGATCAACGTGTGCTCAGGGTTGCGCACAATTGAAGCAAGCAAGGTAAGATATGGTAAGGAGACATGGTATGGTGAGGAGATAAGAGATAAGGGCAGAACGCAGATCTTCTGTTAATTTTCTGTTTATCTTCCATATTCAGGATGATCTGTGGGGAAATGTTGTCTTCCTCAAAGAAGCAAATGCAATCAGCGTTGAACTGAAGAAAAAGGTTCGTTCATTACAGTCATTGTGTAACGTATAAATCAGACATTTATTTAGCTCATTTTGAGATCTGGTCCAATCCAGGGAATTCTTTACCACCAACTGACCGACCGATTGTGTCCAACAGATCGTGATTTTCTACTGGAGTGATCAATAATCATAGTGCTTCATGCGATTGTAAGCTTTGGTTGAAAGCTTTGATAACAGATTTATGTAATAATAATAATAATAATTATTATTATTAATTTTATTATTATTATTATAATTATAATAATATGAAAAACCAGTCAGTAAATTGTCAATTAGGCAGATGTAGTGTTCGTAAATATTTTAACTATTATTAGATGTCTGTACACAAAGTGCAATTAGCAATTGGTTAATAAAGAATGTACTTCCTTATCGTAATCGTAATCTCCAAACTTCTAAAGAGCCACTCGAAAACCAAGCGCAGGGCACCAGCTTATTCACGTATGTACATACTTAGATCGCATTCTCATTAAAAACAATTTGTGGGTGTATTGAATTTTATTTAGTGTTTATTTAAAAGATGATTATGAATATGTTTTGTCTTTCAGGTACAGTTTCAGTTTGTGCTGCTGACCGATACCATCTACTCTCCTCTTCCGCCTGACCTGCTGCCACCTGGTGACCAGGAAGATTCTCGACCCTTTCCACGGACGGTCGTTGCCGTGGAAGTAAACGACTTAAAGCACAGTGCCACACACTACTGGAGCCTCGCTAAACTTAGGTCTGAAAATATCACCACACATCATCTCTGTTCATTTTCGAAATCTTCCAGCCAGCCATCTATCGATATGTTCGTCCTTCCATATATCAATCCGTCCATCCATCCATCCATTTGCATAGAGGTAGTAAGGACAGTATGTAAATGCTCGGGTACATATATGCATCCATATGCATAAGAACATACATATAAATTCATTCATTCATTCATTCTGAGAATTTATAAAGGCGTACTCAGAGGCGTTCTCTGTGCTAGCTTATTATGATATTAAATGTCATTAGGAACAAAAATATTACACCAGTTAGCAAAACAGTGCACAGTCGGCTAGAAGGGTCACCAATGGCGGGCCCACGCACACACATAGAACCAACCAAATATTCAGACATGTCCTTACCTTACATGCATACTTATAAAGGTTAGATATCGGTACTTTGAATAATTTTTGTTAAATCATGTTGATTCGGAACATGACTTAAAGCACAGTGCCACACACTACTTAATGTATTATAATAATAGTTAATATTTGAATAATTTCAGACATCGACTCCATCTCATGAGAGAAATCTATCAGCAGGAAGCCGAACTCTCTCCGACCTCTAGTACTGGGTCCCCACCGCAGTGTGGCGGTCTGAATGGAGGAGATCCATTCTATGATCGCTTTCCTTGGTTTCGTCTTATCGCAAGGTAACCAGCTGCGTGCCTGTTGACGTTCTCTTTAACTAAGTCGAAATTTCAGTGCATGTATTCCTCAGCTTGATGCACAGAAAGATGATTTTAGATGATTATACTGTTGTTTGACTACTTTTTGTGAATGTGGAGCCAAAACCTCTCTGCATGTACTGCTTAATGGTATTAATTTATCCTTTGCGTCCATAGGTCCCTCTCTATGAAATAGACTTCTTCCTTCTCTGTGCTCTACAATACTCTCTGGTAGCATCTCTTCGTCTTTCTCTCACCTTAAAACCTTCCTTTTTTCTCGGAGTACCTCGCACCGGGAGCGCTTCTGAAAGTCTTATGCTATGAGAAGCGCTTTATAAATGATCAAATACAATACAATACAATACAATACAATAATGGGATTACTGGACCATGAATCGCAGGCACTGCTGTGCCACTTTTAGATACTGTCAAAACCCTTGGGGTAACCCTAGACAGTTAGTTCACATTACGACCGCACATAACAAGCCTTTGTAAATCTTGTTTCTATCACATCAGGCAAATACGCCACATCAGGTCGGCTCTTCACTAAGAATATGTCTGGTGGAAGCAACATGTTACTTTATCGCCAAGCTGAGACATAAAAGAACGAAAGATGTTAGGCTTTTGTGGATGTGTCCTTTAACCCATCTGATTGATACTTTGACCACTGTATCTACTCTGGTAGTGCCAGTCCTAAGCCTGGATAAACGGAGGGGTGACGCTAATCATCTTAGTTTTGACAGATTCGTTAAACACAAGTAACCAACCAATTTCAACCATAGACCAAGCTTTGCAGAAGTTTCTGTGGAGGGCAACAGACTTGTTACATTTGCCTTTTTGCCGTGTGACTGTTTTACTTTTGCTTTGTATAGAGCGGTAGTTTACTTGAAGAATCTCCTCTACCCAGTTGACATTACGCATAAGGCTTACCTTGTAAACGACAAAGGAGAAATCGTCGGTCACATCAAAGTCGCTGTTCAACTTGTAACAGGTAAGAAGACAGTAATTCAAGTATCGTAACTCATTCATTGACAGTGTTTCTGCACTATAGACAAACATTCAGGTCAATTACGAACACAGCAAGAAATTTTAGAGATTTACATTACCCTATGCTGCAGCGCTCACATTGTTTAAACGCTACAAAGGAAATGACGTAACACCAGGCCATTCAGGCCGTAACAATGACAAAAATTAATTAACATTTGACTGGTTATTTATTTTAGCGCCTGATCGTGTAATAGTGTCTGGGTATTTACGTTAGCACCTGACAGTCTAATAGATTTCAGCACCTTTGTCAGGCTTTTGAAAGGCATTATATAAATGTTCCGAGACTTGTATAGGTTCATATAATAGGTGCATAACTGCATATGTTAGCTGAGGCACATGTAGTTGACCCAGTGGAGCTACATTGCACTGGAACCTGTTGTATTCATTCACTCATTCATTCATTCATTCATTCATTCAGAGAATTTATATAGCACCCTTCAAGATACCTACTCAGAGGCGCTCACATATGGAGGCGTTCGTCCAATATGTTGCAACATAACAGAAGTTCAAAAGAGTTAACATTACAGTGCATGTATGCAGAAGCATCATTATATTAATATTTGTTAATTTCCATTGACATTACATTATACTATATCTGACCGGTTACAGCTGAAAATACTAATGGCTTCAAGAGCCAGCATTCCACTCTACGTTTTAACGACGAGAAGTTGGGAGGACGAGTATGAACCGTACTCTTCTCTGTCCATCACATCTGTTTACTTACTTATTTACCTGTAGAAATTTTCGTTTGATGTTGATTCCGGAGCCGTAAATATTTTCGTAACTGTTGTGTTGTGCAAGAAATGTATTCGTTGAAATATGTTCTTTCTTATCGGTCGGTTGTTCGTTGAATGTAGCCGGGCTACACGGTAGAAGCTAGGTTTGCACTGTTTGCATCACGTTGAGCTCCATCTAGTCATCTATGTCAGTTAGTCATCTGTGTCATCTAGTCTGTCATCTAGTCATCTGTGTCATCTAGTCAACTGTGTCATCTAGTCATGTTTCTTTGAGTTGAAGAAGCAATGCAAGTTTTAGGGAATATTTCTTGCAGGACAATTTAACTTTAACCTTTTTACTTGAGATCATAATTTGTTGTCAGCATTTCAAAGCAGAATAGTATTTCTTCTTAAAAGTTTTAATTTAAATGTTCTACAAATCATTCAGTGATTATCATTATCAAAATTTGGCACAAAAGATGCGATAATGAGTTGGCTTAAATACTGTATTAATTATTATTTTAAGTGATCATGGATTGAACTTTAATGGAAGTTTAAGTACTGTCTCTTTACAGTTTTGTGCTGATTTTGTAATACTTCAAGCTATCATTTCTGGTAATTTTGAACTATTTGCCAGTGTGCTTTAATTCTGTTTCATTTATGCTTAAATTAAATGAAAACTGCCTCGTAGCCGGATAGTTATTTACCACGGTGTAACATCAAATTTAATAAATTTATAATCTAATTTTCACGAATAACTAAGAATACAACAGTTCGACTTCTTTTCGATTCACTCATTTGCTTTGAAAGCCATCTGGAATTGACAGACATCACAGAAATACGTGTTTACAACAAAACAATAGTGTTACTTGATGAGGGTGGTTAAAGGTTAGACTGTTGTTGTTAAAAACAGCCGCTGACGTCATCCCGGTTGGGGTTTTGTATTCGAGAAATGCCAAGGTAGTCTTTAAAGCTAGTGGCTTGTCGTGCCAGGTTAGAAACTCGTCAGTTCCTTAGATACCAAGTTGTAGTGTACTTTGAATCAGCACTATCTGACTTACTCAAGTAGCCAGTTTCTTGCAAAACTAATTTTGCAACTCGTAGCAAAACAATTGAACAGTGGTCTGCACTAATTTGCTAAGATTGAAAGTTTGTTGGATTACCGGGTGCATTAACTGGAAACAGTGTTGAAAATTTAAAAACTTAACAATGATGAATTGCTGGTACAAATCAGTGTTTTAAATATTTCAGTATATAAGTTGTTCACGTTGATAGCTAATTAAAACATCTAAAACCTGGCAAAATTGCAAGTCTACAGCAGAACTAGTTTTGCAAGATATGAAAACTTTGTGCTGTGATGTTTTAAAAGTGGTGAATAAAATTCTGTGATATCCTGTTTCCACAAGATCGAATATTCAAAAAATCTGTACATTTAGTCACCCTTTGGAAAATTCTGAAAAATCTTAATACGATGAGCTTTGCTCATTTTCACTAACTTTCTGAATTTATTGTCCTTTTCACATTCCCTCTTTGGATACATCTAGAGTGAAACATGTTGCGCTTTCCTTCCACATTCAATGTCACAAACTCTCAGTCATTACTCTCAGCTTTTTTGACCGTCTGAGCATCTCTCTCCCGGTGACAAACTCGACGGAGTGTGGCCATGTCCACAACGTGACACCATGCTGTTCTGTCCTGAGCCTTCCTCCATGCTGTACAAAGGATTAAATTTGGCTTTGCGATATCCTTCCCCACAACTCCAGTCCAAGTAGTCCTTGGTCGTGCACACTGTGTTCAATTCCTCGGTGGCGGCTCATGAACAGCCCTAAAGTTGCAACGTTTGGCATGATAACCGATTTCTTCCTATCAATTGACACAATCTCTTCTTGCGCCAAATGTCCCAATCCTCTGTTGTTTAGGATTCTTTCAATCCAGCTTAAAGCTGTTGTTTGTTTAATTCCGCTTATCACTGAATTATCTTTTACTTTTTACTTTGTTCCTCCCCAGTGCCAGTTTCCTGAATTAATGACAAACTTGAAATATCTAGTTGAAAATATAATTAAAGCATAATTTTAAAAATTCCTACTAACCAATTTCTTATCGAAAGTTTGATCACTTGTCAAGACCATTGAATAAATCTGTCTTCAGCCTAGGTAAACATTCTCCCAAATCTTGGGCTCAGACTTACTGAGTTTAAATTATTTAAAAAAATAATTCAATAATAAGTTATTCAACTTATTCTAATGAACAGATATAGAATGTAGCCTACTGCATTGTTTCCATTTTGAGAAGTATAGCCTACTTACAGTTTATGGTAGCGGCTGTGAATTTTATTATTCAAAGTACAAATGCTTCCTAGATTTCAATGCAGATGAAAAAAACGTAAAATTTGAAGAAATTAAAACGATGCTGAATTAATAAGGTAATCATTTTTTTCTATATTAATGTTTTTGCTGATCATAGCTTCCCTGCATCATTTACAGTACATACCAAGTCAAGCTGTATAGGGCCTACTGGCACCTACTTATAGTGTGGCCTTTGGGATTCATGTCAAATGCTGCCTTTTAACAAGATCTTGGTATCTTGCAGTCAGTTTCCTAATGAATGTTGAGCTCCATGCCTTATTGAATGTGTTATATCAGAATTTGAATTTGATTAAATTCTCTGATAACGTGGTTCTGGTGTGCTAAATAGTGATATTGCTTTCTGGAAGGGATTTGGTATTTGCTAACAAATGAGGTGAAGACCCTGGGGATGTTTGTTATTAAAAGTTTCAGTTTGATTATCTTTTTATTATCATATATATCTTGTTATCTCATCATTTTATTATCATATTTATTGTTAGTGTCACTTGAACTAAACAATGAAGACTCCTTATCATGTGCTTCTCTATAACATGCATTCTGATATAACGCAATCGGGGCTATGGAATATGGATCGAAATATTAATTCACCTATATAAAGTAAACTTTATGACTCAACTTTGTTATAAGCCAGTAGTTGACATGGCTTTCAAAGGGCACATTGTAACAAGTTTCTGGTGTACTTGCTTTGAGATGGAAAATTTAGAAGGAGGCTGGCAAAACACGTCTAAGGAGTCCGAATTTTAAGAAATTTCTACCTGTGTATCGATGGGAAAGTTTTGTCGAACATTGTATTTTGCTGATGTCTGTTCCAGTGGCTTTCTATCGCTATGACTTTCATTTCTTATTTAGTATTTTTTCCTCTTTTTCGTAATTTTACATACCTGTAATTGATAAGAATTTGTAATGTTCAGTTGCAGTTATTTTCTGTCCCTTGACGTCATAATTGTGAGTTTATTTAACATTTCTTTGATTTTCTTTCTCGCTCTGTTGTTGCTGTTGCTAAAGTTTTATCTTTCTACGCAGATTTTGGCGATTGCGTCACACACACGCACACACACACACACACACACACACACGTACACACGCACACAAACAAACAGATAGCAAAGACAGAAGACACAGGCTCGGACACACTTGTAAATGCAAAGAGAAAACTAGCACGTATACAGAAACAGCTAAATGAAGACACTGGCACAAACGTTGAGACAAACTCACAGTTGTGCATGCAAAGAAAGAATTGCATAGACGCACCTACAACCAACGAATAACATGCAGACAAACATACAGACATACAGACATGCATGTAGACATACAAACAACAAGCTTGCAAATATATACATAAATACAAACAGATATGTGTTAAAGAATTGATCTACACTGTAAGTAGGGTAACATAATTGGTGACCATATTACATGCCTATATCAAAATTAGTCTTCATTCATTCATTCATTTGAGCATTATATAGCGCCCCTTCAAGAACCTACTCAGGAACGCTCCTGGCCAAGCGACGACTAGAGAAAAAAGACTTAGCGACATGTAGAACCCTGCCGGATGGAGGCGTGGCTGTGGGGTTGAAGGATATCTCGACTGAGGCTTCTACACAACAACAGCAATCCAACTATCACACAACCTTTCCGTACAGCCTACAATGGATTGTGGGTGCCGTCTCCTTTGCTCTGCTGCTCAACGGTGGCCTGACTGTTCCTTTTGCGTGTACAGCTACAATGCAGCAATGAGCTTTTCAGTTATTGGCCCAGTGATATGGAACGGGCTTCCTCTGGAGGTCCGTTACCTCCCACGGTTCCTTCTTTCACCGTTCTATCAGAGCTGCTTAAGACTGCTAATGTCGACTTGGCCTGGGTTGGAAGCGCCTTGAGTGGAGACTTTCAAAGGGTGCTATATAAATTTTGACTAATTGATTGATTGATTGATGATTGATTGATTGATTGTCTGGTGCACCAGGATTTGAACCTTTAACACGGATATTTGGTGGCTCAGTAACTTATGGCAGTTTTCAACTTAAGACTTACTTTTCTCAAATTGCTTATTCACCATAGGTTGCCTCTCTGTCTATGTGATCTGATCTTCTAAATATTGACCTGAATAATGCCTGGTCTTGGTGGGGGCACCATTGGTTGATGCCTTGTGCATTAGACACTAGGCTATCTGACATGATAAAAGTTATTTATTACAGTTATATTTTTAGGGGTGAAGGGCGAATTTACCAGCCACTTGAGGCAGTACTAAAGTGAAATATGATGTCCACTACAATTTTAATTAAAATTCCTGTTTGTGTATAATTTTGCCAGTTTCGTATTCCTGCTTCATGTTTGAATTGATCTTTGTCTCTTGCTCAGCTGTCTTTTCTTATTCATTCATTCATTACGAGGATTTATACAATGCCCCTTCAACGTTGCTACTCAGGAGTGCTCCCAACCCACCCTCTTATTTTCCTGTGGTTTGATCCTTGAATGCATACTGCATTTATCTGGTGTTAAACGTACGATAAGTCAGCTTTTGAATTTAAATAAACCACTATTGTATTGTATTGTATTGTATTGATAAGCAGACGTTTTTTCCATTGTTTTAACTGAAGGCCAGCGAGGAATTTTGTCCGGCATGGGATGTCGTTGGAGCAGTTCTCGGTCGTCCAAAGGTGTCAAAGAAATCAGCTGAAGACAGTTAGTCAACGTTTAGTATGCTGTGCTTAGTATACTGTATTTGACTTATTGGTTGTTAGTATACTGAGTCGAGTATAAACATGATCCCTCAGGAAATATTATAAATATTGGGCTTCGTATATCAAGTTGAGTATACAGATCACTGTGATGATTATACTTCTGTTTGGGTTTCTACTACTTAACAGTGTAGTCCATTGGTCCACTTAAGGTAACGTGTACTCATGTAATATGTAATTCTGTAATTGTAATCCAATGTAACGTTATCATCTTCTAAATAATATTTCAGAGGACATCGACGAAGAAGAGATGGAGAAAACGCAATCTGCGAGCAGCAATGCTTCACTGAATTCATCGAACGAAAAGCGTTCATCTTCTCCCAACTCGGATGAATTGCCCGCTCATCTGGAGCTGGGGTCGGAGGTCACCTTCCGAGTCAACATCCTCCAGGTGTCGGGAATATCCGGAGACTATCCGGATCTCTTCTGTCAGTTCAGGTGAGTGGTGGTAGATCCAGTAAATCAAAGAGTCAAATCCTTGCTTTGTTTTGATGCCGCTAACCTGCTACGTGTAAGACCTAAGATTTCACCCAGTCTTATCCATCAGACTCAACCATAGCTAAGCTAAGCTAAGCCTCATACATGGTTTATTTCAGCTGCACCACACTCAATTTCAGCCTCACCCATGGTATAGTTCAGCCTCACCCATATTTTGCCAGAAATTTGCCAATCGGTCTTTTTCTTATTCTTCTGTTGTTTGCACTTGTAGATTTCTTAATTCAGAAGATGAAGTATTTTCCACAGAACCTGCGAAAAATCTTGGAAAGGGAACATCTGCCTGCTTCTACCATGTTCAAAATGTAAGAATAATGTGTTTGATTCTACCATGTGAAAAATTAAGCATCTCTGCTAACTTCTACTACATGTACTTGATCAACTTGTATGGTGTGCAAATTGTGAGACATACTTTTTGATTCAACATGCAACAAGAAACAGTATAATATGCATTTAGGTGTATATAATCTGCATGAATTTATCATGCATCAAATACAAGATTTCTTATTTAATTATGGTACTTATTATGGTTTTGCTTTTGCTTGAGTTTGGAAAGATTTGACGAGGACATACCAGCACAGCAGGCAGCATAGTTTTGCTGATGTATTGAATGTTTTCATAGTTCACAGTTAAAGTGGATGAAGTGTTCATCAAATACCTTCAGACTTTGCCAATGGTCTTCGAATTATACGGTCACTATCAGCCGAAATCACCGTTTATCGGCCAAGAAGTTAAATCGTAAGTTTCCCCGAGATCTGTTTCCATTTTCTCCTGTGACTGGATTTGGTGGCTGTCATATCTGAAAACTGTGTAACTAAAGAAAAAGTGAAATCTTTCTTCAGCCATTTCTCGTTAGTGGTTTGGAATTTTAATCTGTCAGGTTGTTCCAGATTAGTGATCAGTAATTGTAATTGTAATCGAACATTTATATAGCGCCACTCAGACATTCAGACGCTCCCGACCCAAGTCAGTGCTATCGCTAACAAATAAAATAGTCTAGGCGTTTCCGAAAGAGAGGAAGAGAAAGGCTGAGGAGCTCAAGACGCAATTCATACGGAAGATGGTTCCAACTAGAGAGGCCGACATAATCGAGCTTCTGGATTGAGCAATAAGTTCTATAGGGTAGGGTATGAGTCTAATGCACAAGATGTCAACCGGCGGTGCATCAAAACCAAGCTGTGATCGAGTCAACATCCAGAAGACAAATGCACTGATTGAGAAGCGTCATTTACCAGAGGCAGAGTTGCTAGTTTTAAATTTTTATAGAATAATTAATTTTTTCACTGATCCATTTTAGATTTCTGCAGCCGGTAAGACGCAAGTTTCCTTCGATGCTGTTACCGATTTCTGAGCCGATGCCGTCCACAAAGTTCGTGCCGTGCGCTGTTCACAGGTGGTTGCAACCTGTTTGCTGCTTTAGAGTCGTCTGCTTCTATCAAGATGATAGCACCATTTAAGTACCTTAAAAAAGTAATGCGCTTATAGCTAACTAACTTATTTAAACAAGTATGTTTTCAGGTACTTAGAAGATTTGCATATGATAGCCATGGTAGCTGTAAACTAGCCAGATGTTGTAGTTAGTCTGATGAAATGATGGATCTTTTATAAGCAGGTCAAGGTAACTTTTCAAGGTTAATTTGCTACTTGTTTACCTAAAAATAAAGAATGGTGGACTTATTAGTTGTCCCTGATAGCCTGGTATTTGATAGGGGTCATTGCATAATTACGTAACGCCGAAAATGACCGTTTTTGACCCACCCACCCAACCTGTAACGCTTCGTAACGTTTTTCCCTAGACCCACCCACCCACCCCAACGTTACGTAATTATTGTTAGGTCTCGGTAAAGTTCTGGCATATGATTAACTTTACTTTTCTTGAACAAGTCGATTGTTGTCTAACAAATTTAATTTTTCTTTAAATATTTACAAATAAAAACAGATTAAATTTCAAGTTTTAATTTTAAAATAACGCTCAAGAAATGCTTGTTTTATACTAATGTGTGTTTTAGTTACGTTTTAAATCAATGGCACGAAGTTTTGAACATAGATCACATCGTGTCATTTGATGTCAATTTAAAATTCATTTATAACTAAATTATTGTTTTAAAAAGCGTTACGTAACGTTCAGCTCCCACCCACCCACCCACATAACGTTTTGTAACGTTTTTAAGGACCCCACCCACCCACCCTGGAGCGTTACGTAATTAAGCAATGACCCCTAGAGCGTCAACTCTATCCAAAACTAACCATGCAGGCTTGATTTGTGATAAGTTCAATGAGTCCTTGCAGTTAAAATATTTTCATAGACAGCCAAGTAATCAAATCTTGTTTTACTGGAGACAGTCCTAGTTTTGTAAAGGAAGGTCCCTTGATCTTCTGCAGGCAGTCTTCAATGAGTGAACGTCATACAGCTTTAAAGAAGAACGTTGTTTTTATTCAGATTGTTTCATGTTGCAGCTCAGCGAACCCGGTTTTTAATCGTTTTGATCTGCTGGCGTGGTTCGAAATTCAGGAACTCTCACCCAGTGGCGAGTACGTCTTTTTGCTCTTCATTTCAACGAATGACTTAAGAATAGGAAATAGGTTTTGTGATGTGCTATACATAGTGGTTACGAACTTCCTACAGGATGATGGTGAAAATGAATGCTATAATTGTGGTGGTGGTGGTGTGGGGTGTGGTGGTGGTGGTGGTGGTGGTGGTGGTATGGTGGTGGTGGTGGTTGCGCTCTAACCACTTGGCTACCGTGTCCATATCTTTGGCGACCATGTGTTTGTGCACTACGTTAATTGTGACTATAAGTCATTAGATTACATGGTGACTAAGTCATTAGATTACATTAGACTAAGTCATTAGATTACATTAGACTAAGTCATTAGATTACATTAGACTAAGTCATTAGATTACATTAGACTAAGTCATTAGATTACATTAGACTAAGTCAGTAGATTACATTAGACTAAGTCATTAGATTACATTAGACTAAGTCATTACATTAGACTAAGTGCTACATTATTATCCATCATGCTGTGTGGTTTGCGCTGATGGCAGGTACGTTCCGGTGGAGGTGGACCACAGCGTTGGCATTCCAGGGACCGGTTCCTTCCTGTTGCACCAGGGCATCCAGCGCCGTCTCGGCTTCACCGTCGTCCTTGAAGATGACAGTGCCATGATCTGGAGAGACGTTAAAGAGCTGATGGTTGGAAGGGTCCGCAAGACTCTCGACTGGCGCTCGACGGCTAATGATGGTGCCGCTCTGTCTCTGAATCTCCTCCCGGCTCATTACATCAAGCCTAACCATGATGAGAGGTTCGTTGAAGGGTATGGAGTGTAGCGGCCATGATAGTAGTAGTAGCCTAGCTTCAGTTTAACGACACTGTGTGATAACGAAGATCATTAGCATCGACCTCCTCCTTTATCCAGGCTTGGGACTGGCTCTGTTAGAGTTCGAACAGTGGCGGAGTTAGCTGCCATGATGGAGTGTTAGCAACATATAAATGCTAGCTGCCGTGATGGAGTGTTATCAAGCATTTATATGTACAGTATGGGGAAGTACATGATGATGATGTATGTACAATGTTTGTTTGCATCTAGACACTTAATGTTGGCCTGTTACAGAGCCGTAAGAAAAATTGCTACATAATTATGTGGTTGAATTTTTAACCAAATTATTAGTTAGAAATGGAAAAATCTCCGTACTCCCAGCAAGGGTGCTCGTTTTTACTTCACTGGGAGTCCTTCAGATTCTCTCTCTTGCTCCCCAACCTCGTAACTTCGCCTACACCACTGATGATGATAATTATAACAGTGATGATGATGGTGACAGTGGTGGCAGTGTCAATGGCTGTTATGATGACGACGGTGGTGATGATGTTAGTGAAATATGTCTGAATTTGCTGCGTTCATAACTTCATACTACATACCAAGCCAAACCAAAAGGTGTATATATATAGGCAAAACAAAAGGTTGTTTAAAGCAGAAAAAGGCAGGAGTAGTTGAGGAGAATAGTTGGGGGAAAATATAATAAAAATTTCCATGATGCTATTCAAGTGTTCCAGTTGAAGTTATGATTGTCGTTTTAGAATTTATTTTCGGTTTGAAGCAGCCTGGGACAGTTCACTGCATAACTCTCCCCTTCTAAACTGCATCACGCCTTATGGAGAGAAGATTTTCTTTACGATATCGGCATACCTTGAGGCAGGTGAAACTCTGGTTCCTCATTAGGACCATAGGGTAGAAAGAAACCCTATTTCCTAAGGTGAAGATGAAGTTTCTTCATGCGTGCCTCAATTTGATCTGTAGTCACCTATTTTGCTCTTAAGCTGGTCTAACCGAGCTTGTGTAAGCTTGACTGATTAAGAAGTTCCCTTAATTTTTTTCAAGTTTTTTACCGAGTTAAAAGGAAGAGAAGGCTAGGAGGAGGGGTTACCGGCTAGAATTTGAGAGCGAGTAGACCGAGACAGTGCATTCCAACAAATGAGGAACCAATTGAGATAAAGGACCGGGACTGAGCCATAGCTGTTCTAGTATGAGGAACGAGAAGATCAAGCCTGTACGAAGAGCAGAGTGGACGATCCGAGGAGGCTGTGGAAAGAGGCAATTTCAAATACAGTTTGCATTGTTACTTGCTAGTGTCTTCAGTTTAAATCAGATCCAAGAGTTTCTCAATTGGAAACTGTTTCCTTTGCCATGCAGGTGGAAGACTGCCTTCAGCCAGTTTGCTTCACGAAGGACCTGTGTGTTGTTATCAGCTCACGAGATTCACGTTTCTCTCCTAATCTGTAAGTTCTTTAATGTCTAATTATGTATTGTACTTTCTTTCTTTGAGCTAAAATATTTTGTGCGAGATAGTCTAGTGGTTAGCATGGTCGCTGTCAATCGTTATATCAGTAGTTCAAATCCCTGCTAGGGTATGTATTTGTTTTGAGATTTCGGCTTCACTAATGCCCCAGTTGGAAGACTGCCTTCTACTGTAATCAGTGGGGTGCGGTGGTGTAGGGGTATGTTCGGTGCCTTGCAGCCGGAGGGTTACAGGTTCGAATCCACCTCAAGCCGCCATGTACGGTAGCCTTGATCAAGTCCTTCGCGCGCAATTGCTCTGCAATATAATGCTATGCAATATAATTGCTCTGCGCCGCCGAGGCATGTGGCACTTCCTGAGCTTGGGGCAACCTGAGTAAGAAGGGTGATATCAAAGATCAGTTGTATTGTATTGTATAATGAGTACACTGTCAGTAAACTGTGTGTGGAATGAAAGTTCAGATGGCAAGGAGGATAACTGGCCGCTCCTGCCCTTATGTGCTGTGGCCAAGAAACATTAAGCTTGTATTACATCATACCCATGGCTGTCTCTTGGGCTAGCTTTACGGACTTCTTTTGTAAGTACCTTATGTAATCCCGAGAAGTAATAATAATAATAATAATAATAATAATAATAATAATAATAATAATAATAATAATAATAATAATAATACTTCTTTGCTTAATGCATTCAAACTGACACAACGCAGGATGATTACAGATCAGTTTGAACGGATGATCACAAGTCATTACAGGAGTCAAGCTCATATTTCCCCACCATTTCTGTTCTCACTCTCACATTTGATCATGTATATTCTGTTCTTTTCTGTGCAAAATGCAATTTCCTTGTTTCTCCTCGTTCTTTGGACGTGTGACACATGGTAGCCGATTGGTTTGAGTGCTGACCTTGTGACAGAGTGAGTGTGCGTGTTTGAACATTCCCTGAGAGGTTTACTGTGTAGAAACCTTCAAAAAGTCATTCATGCTCAGTTGTTCACTGTCATTCATTGGTTCTCCTTCATTAGAGGCACTTAAAAACACCTTTTCCATCTGACTGATAGCTACATACACAGCGCCTCTGGGAGAGAGGCTCTCAAGATGTATTGAACAAGTGTTCTCTTACATTACAGTACATTACAGAAATAATGATGTTTTGTTAGTGGTGACATTTAATACAGATATGTGAAGAATTTTCAGAAATTTTGCTTCCTCAAAACATCACCTTCATCAGCACCTACTTGACTGATATGTTGTTTTAGCGAGTACTGCATTTATTCTGAAGAAATTAAATTGTGATTGTAGATCTCTCCGCTGTATTTTCAATCAGAGACCGAAATCACGTGACTACAACAAAGTGACCGGCATCTATGAGTTGATATTGAAGCACAGAGTGGACATTGATAGTCCAGGTTTGCGAATGTTAGCTTGTCCTGGTTAGAGTCTGTCTGTCTGTGTGTCAGTCTGTCTGTGTGTTTGTCTGACTGTCTGTCTCTCTCTCTCTCTCTGCTCTCTCTCTGTCTCTCACTCTGTCTCTCTATCTGTCTCTCTCTGTCTCTGTCTCTGTCTCTGTCTGTCTGTCTCTGTCTCTCTCTGTCTCTCTGTCTGTCTGTCTGTCTTTCTCTCTCTCTCTGTGTCTCTCTCTGACACTCTCTTAGCCTTGGCATATGAGGTCACGTGGCCAATCTTCTCCCTCAGAATATGCAATACTCAAGTGGTTAGCATGCTGGCTGACAAACGAGAGGTTGGGGCTCAAATCCCCGCCAGGGCAGAAATTATGTCAAGATTTCTGTTCCATCTGCATCCTAGCCAACTCAGCTGTCCTGAGTACATTGACCGCACACTGTCAGTGGGCGGATGTGATGAGGAGCTAAATAAATTCACTTAATTATTCTTTCTGAATTATATTAAGGAAAATCATATCCGGTGTTATAATTTGTTTCATAAGGTTTGCTTCGAAGACAGCGAAGGGTCTTGGACACGTCATCCACCTACGTGAGAGGAGAAGAAAATTTACAGGTGAACCCTGTTGTCGCATGATTTTAAAGCCGTACAGATAAGAACACAACATAGCAGGAGCTTTAACCTTTGGATGCAGGAACCACGTTGCTTGTACACCATAGTCTATCTTTTGCCTTGGCTTGACCTTCATGGATTCTGACCTGGCACCAGAACGGATCAAGCAACCTGGCTATTGTGGATTTGATTTGATATAGCACCAGGTGTTATAGCTGGTCTACCTGATGTGGCACTGAGAAAACTACATGACTTTACATTCGGAATCCGATATCGAATGGAAACGACTAAGACGGACGTGGTGTCTTTCACGGATTGAATTTTCACATAGCCTATAATGTTCATTTACTTTACATTACATATCATTGACCATTGTTTGTTTCTTTCAGTTCTTTTATGTTTATTTCAGTTTTCAGTTAATCCAGTTTTTTCACAATCATACATATTAATGCACATTTCATTAGTTCACGGTACTTATGGATGAAACTAATAAAAAGGATAAGTTCTAGAATGCAAAAGAGTTCAGAAGAGATTATTAAGTCCACCTTTCGTAATAGTCGCACGAATGGTCACATATAATAGCATATGACGGCAGCACTACAGATTAACTTTAACTAGATTCATATAAATCTGATAAACCTGTAATTTTCTGTTGGTGAATGGAGCTACAGAAGTTGTTAGATCAGTTAGATTAGATTAGATTATGATCATTGGATGAACAGAGAATTGGTATTGTATTGTATCATATTGTATTGTATCTATCAATTTATATAGCGCCTCTCGCAGTGCACACCAATCAGAGGCGCTCCCAGTGCGAAAGACAATAGATATAGATCTAGATTGGAAGGCATTTTTTCAGTTGTTGCCAGAACAGTCTGCAGTTGCCAAGTGTCTTGGTAACATTGTCTGAAATGCTAAGAACCTTGAGTTCCTTAGAGTCTTCTGCCAAATGTAAGCAGCCATTTTGAAAAGCAACTGAATGTATAATTGGAAATTGTCCAACATTACAGGGCTGGAGACCAAGAGGAGATTCCATCATATGGGAACATCAGTGGGAGCTCGACACGCTCACACGTCTAGCCATGGTAGGTACCATTGACTTTTAGTAAGTGTGCCTTGCTCTGAAACAGGTTGCGAACCACTGCAGTAATCTCTCAATTTATTATGTAATTTATGTTTACTTATTAAAATTCAATTCCTCTGAGTAACTAACAACGCTTCTTCATGTTAACATAACATAAAAGCACACACTTTCTAAAGATTTAGCATATCTGACAAATACTCTGAGTAGTGTAACATAAATACTCAGTTATATTGCAATTCATTCAGCTTCCTCCCACCGTCCACTTTGCTCTTCTAATAGACTTGACCTTCTGGTTCCCGTTTCTAGAAATACGTTGGCTCAGTCTGGATCTGTGGCTTCAGTTGGTCCCTCTCTTATGAATGCGCTTTCTCGTTTTGCTTGCAACTACAATTCTTTCTGGCCATCTGTCTCATTCTCTTTTCTCAAAACCTGCTTCTTGTCTTGGGTCTTGCACACTGGAATTGTTCATCCTACAAGGGTCGCTTTATAAATGTTTAAATACAATACAATTTATTATTTGCAGACGGAGAAATCGCGGTTTCTCGTTTTCCTGAAAGAAAAATTATGCGATACAAAGCCAGTCAGTGACCTGACAAAACCAGACAAAGAAATCTGCAACAAATCCCACCAGCACATGAGCAGGAACCACGAGACGAGACCAGATTGCTTGGATGAAAACAGTAAACAAGGAACGGAGGCAGATGTTGAAAAGAGCGAGCTGATATCCAAGTGTCTGAAGCTACTGATGCAGAAGCACATTCTTGAACGCGTGGCTTCTACTGGTCAGGTAACGAGCGGACTTTGTGTTCTTGGCGCAAGAGACTTTCGTGGAAACTACGTATTTTATTTTGTGAACAGTTTTCAGAGAGGGTTGTTGTTGAATACCATTTTGCTAAGGCTGTGGTTTGAGTACAATATTAAGTAGCCTACCATTTTCTGAAAGATATATGTATTGTTTTATTTTGAGCACCATTTTTCAAATTGTTGTTGCATTGAAGTACAGTAATGGGGTGTTTGAGGGTATATCATGGACTGTCCCTCCTATGCTATATAAATAGCCAGAAACGTAAATACATAACCTACTTAGAGTAGGCCTACAGGCATACATTACAGACACACATATGATGGATATTGTGTCAGTGCTTGTAAATTTGTTAGCATCAATAATTAATTATTGCTCGTAAATTTAAGTGCTGCAAAGTTGAATGTGAATGAAATAGTTTCAAGTGGGCAGAACAAATTTGCTAATGAAAATTTTGATGCACGGTGATTATATTTTGATTGACAGATGACGTCATCATGTTTGACTGATATGACGATGTCGTCGTCATGCTTCAGTGATGCAACATCTTCTTATCTCGACCCTGCAGACATGATGAAATCTACGATCTCCTGTGAATCAGCAGATGATGTTGTTTCTGCGAGGTTAGTAATTCTGCAATAGATCATTCTGGAATCTGCACTTGACAATGATTTACTTGCACTGATTTATAAATATCTGATTAATAATAATTTATGTAAACCAGACATGCTGTAACTGTTTATAATATTCCATCAGTTTTGTTTTGTTTCTGTTTTACTGATATTGTGCTACTTTTCGCTAATGTATGCATAGTTTTTGTTAAGTATGAGCGCTTGTCTCATGCTAATAAAGATTACTTACTTACGTATTTATATAATTAATAATACAACATTTTCTGAACAGTTATAATTATAATACAATACATAATTTTTAATGTTTGGTTTTCCAGTCCTGCTAAGGGAAAACTTCTGGATCCATCAGTTGAAGGTTTCGGATCTGCATTCCTTGATTCTACGACCGAACTAAAGCTGGTGCCACCGGCGAGGGATGCCGTGGATGGTGAAGAGCCACACTTCATCCCGGAAGTCGCAGAAATTCGAGCCAATCCAGTCGTCTCTCGAAAAGGATATCTGAGGGTGGAAGATGGAGACGATGACTGGATGAAAAAATGGGTGGTAAGACGCAGTAGAAATTTTCCAGCTACCGTTACTTGCTCCAAAGTGCTGTAGCATCATACTCCAATATGTACTTGTATACATTCTTAAATTCATTCTTGAGTATATTGTTAATATGTGCTTGAATATTTACGTAAATCCATGTTTAATTACATACTTTAGTATGCAGTTTAAAATTTCTGCGAGGCAAATATGAAAACCAGGATATTTCGCGTGGCCTCTGTGGGCACCAGAACGTTAAGCTATGAATATCAGGAAGGGGCAAATGTCCATTTTTTTCCCAATTTGCAGGTCCAAGGTTACATACATTGATACATACTTGAACATTTTCTAAACATGACCAGACTTGGATCTTCACTTCACATCTGTAGACCCTACTCCCGCACGTGTTAATAAGCTGCTAATTTGTTAATGTTAATTAGCATTAATGTTTTTAACAAAGTAGCACCTTAATCACAAGTGCAGGTATAGGGTCTAGAGGTGTCCACTGAAGATCCGAGTCTGGTCATGTTTAGAAAAGATTTAGGTATGTATCAGGCTATATATTAAAGCAATACACACATTAATACGTGCTTAAATACATGTTTTGAATCACAGTTTGCTGTGTTTTGACAATTTGACATTATTTCCATGTATCCTTTTTCTATGTTTAGGTCGTGAGACGTCCCTACATATACATCTACAAGAACGAGTGGGATACTGTAGAGAGAAACACCGTTAACCTCGGTTTTGCTAAAGTGGATCTTCTGGTGGAAGCTACTCCTATGACGGATAACGTAGTTATCATTTGCATTTATTCTTTACCAATGGTTAACCGTAATCAACGACGAGATTTTAGATATTTCACGTAAAAAATTTGACGATTTCGATGATCTAAGATTAAAAAAATGTAAAGAATTTTTTAATCTTTAACATTAACTCATAAGCGATTGTGAGGGTTCGTAAACGATGCCAACAATTTCAGTTTGCAAACAAACTGTTTTTGTTTGCATAATTATTGAACAATTTTAATGTATGCTAATTGGAACATTTCCTAATTTCCAGTATGTATTTATGAAAGAGCACCATCTTTCCATCTTCCAAAAGTGCTGCAGCGACTGGGGAAGCCCTGATGTGTTCTAGTTGTGTATTATTAGATTAATAATATATGATTAGATTAGATTATGTGTTTATATTTGTATTTTATGTTCTAGGACAAGAACTGTTTCGTCGTAACTACTGCACACAAACGCCTGCGGTTTCAGACAACGAATGATGCTGAGTTTGGCGACTGGTTGTATGCAGTTAGTCCACTTCTAGCTGGTCAGATTAGGTGAATAAATCTATCTTACCTTATAATAGGTGATTTATTCTGCAATTTAAATACAGTTAAATATTTTAAAGAATTTTACAGTTAAGATCTGATTTAATCTGTGGTAATGTGAACACATTGTTTTTTCTGAGGTATGTACAATCGCTTATAATTATACTTACCTTGTGTAAAAATAATTGTAACACCGACGTTATAGAAGTTACTACCGGTAATTAATAACTGTTTATTAATAGTATAATAGTAAGCATATCCTTAAAATTACATTTTCTATCTGATTGAAGCAATTTACCTTTGAAGTTGTATGATTTTTGTACCTATTTGTTATTTAGCTACCATGTGTGTTCTGTTTTCAGGTCAAAAAAGTCTCGTGCGAGTAGCATGACGTTGATATAGTATTTTCTTCGTGGCTGATGTGAGAGAGATTGTGACTATAAAAAGATATTCGCATTTCATGAAGTTCAAAGGTCAGCCCCGTCTTCGTCACTGCCCTCAACGCATCTACGACTCGATCACCGAGTCAGTAATTCAACAGTTCATTTCCGCGTTGACTGTGATTCGCTTACGCTACTGTAATGTAACTACTGTGACTGTAAACGTACATGGCTCGTGATTAAGTAATCTGTCTCACGAACTTGATGCAACTTCAGGTCACACAACACGATTTCATGTGACGCTGTTATAACGATGTCATATGACACCATTTTAAGAATGTCATTTGACACTTGTGTGCCACTTGACTTCATGCATTAGACCTATAACAATGTAGTGGGATGCTGTTCTGATGCGACAAATTGTGACATTGGTTTGCCACGATAACATCTTATATTATAAGGATCATGTCATGTGACGTTGTTACATAGCTTGACTTCTGGTCTTATGACAAGAAATGATGTGACAATTGTAAATCATGTGAGTGTTGTACATCAAGACTTGACATCATGTTAAACTTATGCCTGTGTCTCATTCATCTCACTTTGTGACTTTCAATTTGACACTCCATGTAGTTATTCCTTCAGAAACTCATTATGGTGCAATATTTTATTTATTCCTGGTCTTGTTTTGTTTGTAAATTTTGGGGTTTATCTGTGGCCTTACGGTTTTATGTAGTTCAGATGCCGCACTGCTTGTGGACCAAGTTCTGTTCTCTCCTGTCATAATCGCCCTCTTGCTTTATTCCGTGTCATTACTTATGAAACCATGTTCTCTGGGACTTTGGCCTTGGATTTGACAAGGGACAGATTCTAGACTTGCAAGCAACAAAATTATGTGGTGAAGTTTTACCAGTAGGTATACAAGTTATTTAGAAACTGTCAAAGACAATTTCCAAGACCCACCATATCCTGACGTCTGGTTTCCCGGACTTGTGGTATTTTGACCATTTGCTTGACCAGAGGTTTATGATTTTTATTACAGTTTCGCTTGCCAAGTCTTTGACAAACTGCAATGACCCTCAGAGTTTTTAGATACTGTGTGAGATATACAAGTCTTTGACAAACTGATGACCTTTAAATACTGTGTGAGAAATCCGAAATTAGATCAAACCGAATTACTGCATTGAATGATGGAATGCCCAGTTTTAGTTTTTGACACTCCAGTTTGAAACTTTATTATTTTGGAGGTTCCCATATATCTCACACAGTATTTAAAGTCTGAGGCTCATTGCAGCTTGTCAAATACTTCCCATTCCATCATTTAAGGCAGTGATCAGTTTGACCTTACATTATGGCAAATGTACATTTTATCTGTACGGCTAGCTGTGTAATTATCGTCGTCTGTTTAAAAAATTGTCCAGACTTCAGTAACCTGTCGACTGTTGTGAAGTCCAACGTAAAGTTCCAGTATGACTGCAGTTGCAAAACTTGCCGTATGTAATGTGAATGTATGATATGTAAATGTTACCTAAACTCGGCAAATCATGTTGCAAGGTGTATGTCAGTCAACATGATTACGAAATGGACTTGTAACTTAAGAATGTAAATAAAACTGAATCTGTATAAATTTGTGATAATTATAGTGAGCTTAATGTGCTTAAAACATTTTCAGTGTTGATATAAGGGCACTGTATAAAGTTTCCCATGAAACTGGAGTTACCATGGTGTTACTGGTGTTACACTTGTGGTAACAATGTGTCTATACCTGTTGGTCGTTTGTGCTTGAAGTTACTGTAACATGTCCCTTGCTGGCTACACTTGAATGTCCGTGGTCACAACGTCACTCAACAGTTATATCTGGCATTTGAGGATTCTGTTTAATCTGTGACGTACACTGGAAATGACGGACATCACTCATATCAGCCCTCGTGAATAAGCTGATGTTCTACGCTTGGCTTTCGAGTGTCGCATTAGAAGTTTGGAGATTACGATTACGTCATTGGTTTGGTATAGGCCTGTAGGGTGTTAACTGACATTTTCACCCATCTGAAATTTGAACTTGCGGATCTTTATATTAATATTATATATATTCAGTGGTTGACTCATTTTTACCATAAGAAAGGTATGCATAATTATCTGCTTTCCGGGATACTTATAATTATCTGTAGCTAATTCAATCTTCTGCTGACTTAACTTACGGCTATGATAAGCTCTTATTTTGAAATCCTGTACAGTGTTTAATATGGTCTGTACAGGACTTCAGTGGCAGATAAGTTTCCAGATGCTGGAATTGGTATACGTTGCTAAAATCAGCGTTATCCTTCTGTTCTGTAATAAGATAGTTAAAATGTGAGTTTGTAACTTGTAAGTATGCATGGCATTGCATGTAAAATGTATTGTACACGTGTAAGCATAATACGTGTAATAATAGCTTCACACTAAGGAAACTACAACAGTCATGGATGCCTGCAAGAAAGAAATCTTGAAGAGAAGGTGGTTTATCTAAAGAGCCTTGCATACACTTAACGAATGACTGAACAAAGGAACGAATGCAACCTCCAGAAAAGAAAGATGGATGGAACTCTGGCATACTCTTAAACACGCTATCTGTGACTCTAATTTGGGACCAAGACATGAGAGGAAAGATGAGCAGCACTGTGCATGGGGTGTGGAATGCTTCACCTGTGACTTTGTGAGATAAAATTCATGCGCTATAGAAGTGTAGAATTAGTGGCGTTTTGTCAAAGCTATGTTGATACGCTTTTTCTGTTGTGACGCTGTAAATTCTTTGTTTTGCTTCGGTTTATCTGGTGCTACGATATATAATGTACACGTACGATTAACCTGCGCAGATATTTCCTGTATTATAAAGAAACTGTGACTTTTCTCTCTGGTGCCCTTGTAATTTTCAGCCTCTCAGTACATTGCAGACCTCTGCAGTTTAAGGCCAGGGACATCCAATTTTAGTATGGACGCAGAAATCATGAACCATTGTGCCCCCTCCTTGTACGCACGTGTACTTTTTACACCCCACCATCGTACGTACGCTTGACTGGGTCGGACTGTCCGCTGAGCTGTGTGATAGTTAATGGCAGTCAGAGGTAACGTAACAAAAAGAAGGCAAAGAAATGCAAAGAACAATGGATAGAGGAAAATGCACAGAGATGGAGCATAGAGCGGAGAGACAAGACACCAGAGGATTGTTCAGGATGGCCGAGGAAATATGTGGCACGGTGAGCAGCGGATCATCAGAAATCAGAAGCAAGGATGGGAAAAAGATAGAAGGACAAGGACGAGATCAGGGGAAGATGGAGAGAACACTTCGAGGAACTGTATAACGAAGAGAATCCAACGGACACCACGGTCTTGGAGGAAATGCCACAGAATAGCAACCAGGATAGGCTAGGTTACATACTCAGAGGAGAAATAGAAGAGGCGATAAATAACCAAAAAAAGAGGAAAGCACCGGGGGAAGACAACATCACAGCAGAAATGATCAGGGAAGGAGAGGAGTGCTCGGTGGAAATGATGCACACTCTGTGCAACAGGATATACCAAGGGAAGAAATGCCCGGAGGACTGGGGAAAGGCGATCATAGTCCCCATACACAAGAAAAAGGACAAAACCATCTGCAGCAACTACAGAGGAATTAGCCTCCTGAGCGTGCCTGGGAAGGTGTACACCAGAGTCCTGCAACAACGACTACGGAGATATGTGGAGGAAATAGTGGGAGAGGAACAGGCGGGTTTCAGAAGAGGAAGAGGAACAGTGGACCAAATATTCACAATCAGGCAACTAGCGGAGAAATACTATGAAAAGAATAAGGTGATATATAACAACTTCATAGACTTCAGACAGGCTTTTGATAGCGTTTGGCAGCAGGGACTATGCCATGGTGAGTGATGAGGAACTATGGAATACCAGAGGAGCTAGTGGAGCTACTAGAGGACCTGTACAGTAAGACGGTAAGCGCAGTGAGAGTAGATGGAGAACTAACGGAATGGTTCCGAGTGCATGTTGGAGTAAGACAAGGCTGCGGCCTATCCCCATACCTATTCAACCTGATATTGGAGGCAATGATGGACATAGGGGTGAGAATAAATGGAACAATAGTCAACAACCTAAGATTTGCAGACGATATAGACCTGATGGCGGAAAGTGGAAGCCAACTGCAGGAACTAACGACCAGGGTACAAGAAAGTATTAAAAGATTCGGGCTTAGGATCAATGGAGAGAAGACCAAAACAATGACAATTGGTAAGAAGAAAGAAAAGATAAACATCATCCTGGAAGGAGAGGAGCTGGAGCAGGTGGCGGAATTTGTGTACCTGGGGGGCGTAATTACGGAGGATGCGGAGTCGACAAGGGACATCAGGAAAAGAATTGGGCTGGCGTCAGCAATGTTTGGGAAGCTGAGGAAACTATGGAGATCAGGCAACATCTCAACAAGAACAAAAACCAAACTATACGAAACTCTGGTGATACCGGTCCTCATGTATGGAGCAGAGGCTTGGTGCATGAAAAAGGAGGACGAGAGAAGACTCTTGGTGGCGGAGATGGGATGGCTACGAGGACTACTGAATAGATCACGAAGAGAAAGGATACGAAATGAGGTGACACGAGAAGAACTGGAACAGAAGGAAACGGTAGTGGAAAGAATAAAGAAACGAAGATTAATATGGTACGGACATGTGATCAGGATGGAAAATGGAAGAATGCCGGCAAAGGCGCTGCACGGCGAAGTGGAGGGAACGAGAAGCAGAGGACGTCAGAAGAAGAGATGGATAGATAACGTAATGGAGGACATAGAAGACAGAGGATGGGACTTAAGAAGGGCAATAGAACTCGCAAGAGACCGGCCGAAATGGAGAAGTTTTGTTAGAGCCTAATCGTCAGCGAATACTTGACGGACGAGAAAGAAAGAAGAAGAAGAGAGGTAACGTGGCATACAAGTTATACACCTCTCCCATAGTCCTACTTCTCCCTGTGGTATTTGTCTGGTAGCTGTTCAGGGGCTGGTTTTGAAGGCCAATAATTAATAGACAAATTATTATTGAGGTTTCACCCCTCTCCCCTCCACCCCGTTTCCTATGGGTACGTTCATTATCAGTAGACCCCCATACGTCACCCCTGCATACGTACATAGCTGCATACGAAATGGATGGCCCCAGGTTGTGTGTTATCGGAAACCAGACCTCTGAAATCTAAGGCCTAAGTAATGTAAGGCCATACCCATACAGGTCAAGGTCAGGCCAGACCTATGCAATCGAAGGCCTGTGCAAGTGCAATCTAAGATCCCTGTCCTCTGAAATCCGCTAAGGCCTGACCTCTGAAATCTTAAGGTCTGCACTGTGCTGCATTGTAATGTACAGAAAGCTTTGTAGTCGTAAGTCGTGTTATGTGGTAGCCAGAGATAGTAATAAACGATGTATTGCTATTATGTTTCACGAGTCGTCTTCTCACAGAAATTTAGCGTTTGATTAAATATGCGTATGTCACTTTTCACTAAGAACATGTATGTTAGTACCGTATTACGGTATAATTGATTACGGGGTAAGTAAACTTGTCAGCAAGATCTGCGAAGCACTAATCTCGCGTTTCTGGACTCTGGGATAGGTTCCTTAATTAGGGTTGCTGAGTACAAGGAGCGTTTGCAGAATTTCAAAGAGGACACTGGAGGCAGAGATAACGATATGATGGTGAGCGAGTAGACCTGGGCGGATGCATTGTGAATAGCTGGCGAATGTAAGAAAGTTGAGAGGCATGTAAAGCATCGTGTAGGTATGAGATACAATTTGTAATGGATGCTCTGAGGAACCAATGAAGTAATTTGAGAACAGAGGTTATGATGTGATGGCAATCAATCAATTTTCGTTCGGTGTTTGGGAGTTTGGTGACTGCGCGGACGGGAGCGTTCTGGACTTGTCAAGTGTTATATTTCCGAACAGTCTATACTGTAGAAGAGGGTCGTACTTACATTAGACGAGTTTGGAATGAACAATTGAGGTGGCTATTGTGCAGGCGATCTTGTAATCAAGTAATGGCCTACTGGGCGCAGTCGGTGAAGATCACGAATGTATATAGGCCTAGCAGGTGCGAGTTAGTTGGCTTAGTTGGTTGATGTTGTCGGCAACGGTAAGGTCTTTACCGAAGATGATTCCAGGATTGCGGACAGGAGAAGAATAGGGCACGGGAAAAGTTAGATCTGTTAGAGAAAGGTCGGAAAATACATTATTTTATTTGCATAACTGTTAGCGGAGGCCATGGTACGTATTTCTCATTATTGGCCTCCGCGATGGTGGTGGCTTGGCAATGATTAACGATGTTGGTTATAGTGGCAATAACGATGAAACGATGACGATTATCGTGATCGTTATGATTAACAGGCCTTTCGTGATGGTTACGATTAACAAGCCTTTCGTGATGGTTATGATTAACAGGCCTTTCGTGATCGTTATGATTAACAGGTCTTTCGTGATCGTTATGATTAACAGGCCTTTCGTGATGGTTACGATTAACAAGCCTTTCGTGATGGTTATGATTAACATGCCTTTCGTGATGGTTATGATTAACAGGCCTTTCGTGATCGTTATAATTAACATGCCTTTCGTGATGGTTACGACTAACAAGCCTTTCGTGATGGTTATAATTAACAGGTCTGTCAAGGCTGAACATTTAATTTTAATTGTCACATTTATAATTTCACCGAGCGAAACTCGTCCTAGCTACACTCAAATTGAAATCTGTCCACAGTCGATCATAATTATATTCGTAGTTCTATGGAATGCTTAGATCAGTAGAGGTCTTCGGAAGAAGCGAAGCGCGAAGTAACCAGTGATGCGTGACACGATTAGGACGCCCACTAGAACCAAGACGTTGCCGTAGATGGGACAGAAGTTGAGACCAACCGCATCAAGGTATACCTTCCCAGGTAACCAAGACGAATTGGCACACGGGTTTGGGAACGCAGTAGCGTTTGGAGGTCGACACCTACATAACAGAAAACGAGAACATACTATAATTATATAGGCCTACATATAGATCAATGCATTGACGCAATAATTCATAAAGCGCTATGTATGTAATGTATGTGTATAATAATATGTATGTAATGTATGTATGTATGTATGTAATAATAATAATATGTATGTAATATGTATGTATGTATGTATGTATGAGTAATTGTTATAGCGCCCTTCAATAATAATACTCAGAGGCGCTCCCGATAATAATAATAATAACACTGAATCGGAGTTTCACGCCGAAGTGCATGAGCAATTGCAAGTGAAGGACTTGCCCAGGGTCCGTACGCGGCGACTTGAGGTGGATTCGAACCCGCAACCCTTCGGCTGCAAGGCACCGAACATACCTCTACACCACCGCGCCCCATAAATGTAAATGATACTAAGTTTATTATTTCACATTATTAATTCAGTTTTTGCTGTTAATAAAAGAATATCTCAGCCCTCTAACCTATATAACCTACTACTCTCCTTGCTCATTTAACCAGTGGTTAAATTGCTCACACAGAGGTGCCGAATCTCCAAATCTAATGTAAAACTTAGGCCTAGCCTATCTTTCGATTCTATAACCGATATATTCGCTATTTTGTTATTCGGATAAGCCACAAATGCGTGAAACAAAGTGCATTTGTGCGATTATTATTACAGAAACACATTTAGGTGACGGGTGTACTCTTCTAGGTGTCGGATCTCATAGTTCATGTGGCGAGTCTAAAATCCAGAGGTGCCGGTGTCACGAAATACAGTATCCCCCATACATGCGTAGAGGGGGGCGAAATGGAGTAGGGCCTATTCGGTTTAGTTTGCATTTTTGGCGGTTTCTAAGTGTATTCAATCGTACTGTTTGGATTTATTGTACAATAACAGTTTTAAATTGCGTATCTTTAGTTTGTAAGTCGCCCTGAAATCAATTTACTTCGTTATTGGTGATTTTGACTGGATTTTCGTCGAAGCTATCGTGATGCGTATAATGATGGGGGATAGAATGGTTTATCCCCGGATACTCTAAACCGGTTTATTCCATCTGGGGAAATTATTCTTACATAGTTAGGGATGAGTCCTAGCCAAGGAGGACGGATGCTCTATTTCGTGATACTGGATCTGAGATCCGGCGGAATCCGGCAGAATTTAACCACTTTTAGCGACTGCATTTACCTGAGAGCGATGATTAAGGATATCGCCCGATCAATTCACTGAAAAATGAGCAGGATCGAGGAGGCCAAACATACGTTTACGATCGCTATAGAAACACGTGCTCATTTGCAGTTGAACTTACAGAAGAGGACTACCGTAGACGAATTCTATCTGACTGAAGGCAGAGTAGGTGTATGTAACGAAGGACAGGTACTTGAACCAACGGAACCAAAGCTGCGCGTTCGTATTGTAGAATCCACCTTCAACGACATTTAGATTAGAGTAACGAACGAAAATTAGTTTAGATCAAAAACACATTAAAGGTCGATATATATAATATGTAAAAACGTGTACGTTTAAGTCTACATTTGCCTCAAAGCTGAGCGCATTTGGCACCAGCCTTTCGTACACGACGACCTTAAATGTCTTGGCACTCATTCAAACGGGCAGCAATGGTGTAGGGTCAATTCATCGAGAAATGCACAGGGTCGAGGCCATAGGAAAACGTCTACAATAATAATTCACCTGTGTGACTCTTAACCAGTTGCGTCTGTGACTGTGTGACAACTAGAATTGTTGAATTAAACGAATATATTGCGGAGGTTTATCGTACCCGCTAAGACTGACGCAATGACGAATGACTGTAGTAAGAGAACAGCCAGAGACTTGTCGCGAACAATAATTCCCATAGTCATCCCAAAGCCCTATGAACGACAACAACAACAGATTAACATGTAGTAAAATCTCAACGACATAATCATCTGCATCACAGAAACCATTCAATCCATCGATTCTTAATCAAAATTCAATAGAAGCGAGGCGCCCATTCGAAAGGTACCTACATTACCTACTACTAACCCGCAGCTGCTTCTATCAGCTGCGCGGCTGTTGCGCGGTAGTCTCCCGGTCCTTTGCTCAAAATCGCGCGGCAGCAAATAATCAGATTATAATTATTATATGGTTCACCCTCTTTGTTTACTAGTCGCCCCGACAGTTGCACCTCGATATAGGCCTACGTTGGCCTTCCACAGCTTCGCATTGGGCACTTGGAGAGGGTCCTGCGCTCGGCTGGGCGACTGATCGGGGGCAACACATGGGTTGGTCACCGTCAAGTATCTGACTATCTGCGGGACGTCCTACACTGGCTCCCACTATCGGAATGTATCACTTACAGGATCTCTGCCATGTTTGGCGTTGCCTTCTCGGTACTGCACCCACATGCATCTGCGAGCACTGCTGTCCTGCTTCGGAGTGGCAGCCGATCTCTACGTTCAGAAGTCCACAGTGACTTGCTTGTTCCCTTTGCACGCACCTCCACCATGCAATACCGGGCTTTCTCCGTCGCGGTCACAATCATTTGGAACGGTGATCCATCTTTCTTCTTACTCTATCTCTACTGTCTCACAGCTCCATAGATGTCTGTTTTGTTATTGTATATTATAATTTTAACACTCTTAGATTGTTCTAATCCGATGTTCCCGCAGTTCGTTTGCAGGGGGTTCAACAAGCACATACTTACTTACTTAGTTACTTACTTACTTATTGAAGCTACGTCTTCTACCAAGGAAATTTTTTTCTGCCTTTTACCTGTCTTAAAAAACCGCTCTCTTCCGCCGTGGCTGGACCGGGAGCGCCTCTGAGTAGCCTAAGTATCTTGAATGGGCGTTATATAAAGTTTATATTGATTGATTGATTGATTGATTGATTGATTGATTGCTTGCTTGATTGATTGATTGGATTGATTGATTCATTGATACGGTGTGCATTACCTGTGCTGCGAACGACTGGAGTAGGCACATCAACCAGAAGAAGAAGAAGTTGCTGGCAGCTCGCATCAATCCCGTCATCCAATAGACGATGATACAGTAAGCGGTACACATACAGAAGAGGGTTGGGATCTCAGCCGTTGTTATCGCTAAGTAGTAAGCGCTGAGACGGTAGATTCCCGATGAACGCTCTCGATTGAACACATCGTCCACAACTACAGACATCGAAACAAGAAACACTCGGTGTCAATGGGAAACACACACAAAATCGGAACTGATACTAAAGTTAAACTAATAAAAGCTACCAGAAGGACCTACTGCTATAATACATACTTATTTGGGAGGGGTTTAGGTGAATGGTAACTAGTGATGTAGCTTTTCGGGATAAATGTTTTGCGGAAAATTTTCCAGAAATTTTCCGGAAAATTTTAGTGCTTACTGTAATTGATATGTTTATTCTATTTTGAATAAACATATCAATTATAAATGCATGAGATAGCTAAGAGTGAGTGATGTTTAAACATTAGTATGCATTTAAATTGTTATTTAGTAATATTATATTGATGGAAATATATTGAAAATTTTCCGGATATAACACTGGAAATTTTCCAAAAATTGCCCCCAAAAATATGAAATTTTCCGGAAAATTTTCTGCCTCACAACACTAATGGTAACACTCCGGCACGAAGAGCAGAAGATCAGCACGGAAGAGGGATCGATTCCCGCTACCTTCCCAAAGGTCGACTCAGCCTTTCATTCGTTAGGTGGCGTTGGCAAAGTGAGCAGTAGGACGTGATGGGCGCCTTGCATGGTTGCCATAGTTAAATTCGACTCCTGTAAAAACTTGTGATCGTCCGTTCTTACTATGACTTGCAATCATACTGCGGTGTGTCAGTTTTAATTAATAATAAACACGAATATAATTCAATCAATCAATCAATCAATGAAACTTGATATAGCGCCCCTTCAAGATATCTACTCAGAGGCGCTCCCGGCCCAACCACGGCTGAAAAGAATAGTTTTCAGAGAGGTGTAAAATGCAGGTGAAGTGTTCCTAGATAGGAGACGGAGCTCCAGAGGAAGTCCGTTCCAGATACTCGGTCCAACAACCGAGAAGGCCAGATGTTGCATTGTAGAAGTGCGTGCAAATGGGACACTCAGGTCACCGCGGACTGCAGAGCGAAGGGGTCGGCGGCCAATATTGGCAGAAATAGAGCGACAGAACTCCTGCAGATAAGCAGGTGCGGTACCAACGAGGCTACGCCAAACGAAGGCAGAGACCCTAAATGAGATGCGTTGTGGTAGTGGCAACCAGTGCAGGACATCCCGCATATAGTCAGATACATGACCCGTCTTTGGGATGCCGCCAATCAATCGCGCAGCCGCGCGCAAAACTCGCTCCAAGCGCCCAATCCGACTCTGTGGGAGACCAACATATAGAGAGGAACAATAGTCAAGGCGACTGGCAACGAAGGCGTGAACTAGAGTAGCTGCAGAGCTGGGAGTAAGAGTGCGAGATATAACTCGTAGTTGGCGCAGCTGATAGAAGCAGCTACGAGAGACAGAGTTAACGTGTTGAGTGAAAGTGAGTTCTTGGTCAAGTAGCCTATCACTCCAAGATCCCGAACAGAAGTGCAGAAAGTGAAGAGGGGAAACTGGGTAGAGAGGGCACACAGATCAAGTTTTGCCAGCTGCTGTCTGGTGCCGAGCCAGATAAATTGCGTTTTAGAGGGGTTTAGCCGGAGTCGATTCGACGACATCCAGCCACCAAGGGAGTCTATTGCAAGCTGCATGGAGTGGGCAGCAGTGGCCGCTTTTGCCGCAGGGCAGTGAACGTAATTATTATGACATACCGATCTTGATAATTATAATTGATAATAAGTGCTCTAAATAAAACAATTAAAGCAAAGCTTTAGTCGTATGTAGATTTAAATTCTTTGTCTAACTATCTGCACAAAGCATACGGCCTAGGCTTATATAAAGAGCACTTCAATAAGAGGACCGACTGATTGTCTTACCCGCGTAAACGGAATGCATCATTGGAGTAAATGCAAAGTTCATGCAGACGAAGAACAACTGAAAAGAGACACAGAACACTCATGAAATTCGTAAATACTTACTTACCTATTTGTCTATTCATTTCTATAGCGCCACACAGAGATAGAATACTCACGGCGTTCAATCAACGTATAAGCCTATACCAGAAGTTAAGTAAGTAAGTTAGTAAGTATAAGCAAGTGTGTTCTCTTTTGAACCGGTTGCGGAAGATTCGCACTCCGTTGTACAAACATCAAGTAATACAAAGTACGATTGTAACGTTAAAGGTATTTAACAGGGGCTAAATAACGGAATTTAGTAGGAGATAAGTGGATTGAATAGGAGTTTAATAAGGGCGTTTACTAGGTGCTGATTAAGGGTGTTTATAAGGAGTTAAATAGGGCATTTCCAAGGTTAACTATAGGGTATTTAGCAGAGGTTTGACAAGAGCATTTAATAGGGGTTGAATCAAAAGGCATTTACTAGGGGTGAAATAAGGGCAATTAATAGGGGTTAAATAGATTTAATACGGATTAGATAAGATAATTTATTAGGGCGTAGTTAATGGCATTCGTGTTAAATAAGGGCATTTACTGGGGTCTAAATAGGGGCATTCACTAGGGATTAAATAAAAAATAAGTAAGTAGGTATATTCTTTATTAAAGGTTTCACAAGTGTAGAATAAGAGGGTTTAAACTGACTATTCCGAGACGGTCCCTGGCCGTTTCCTCTTTCCTCTCCGTCTGAAACCATTCAAGTCCAACGAAAGTCGATATGAAGAGGATCTGGAAAATCAGAGCAGGAGACAGATACTTGGCTTTGTTGCTTAGCAACGCGCGCCGCGTGAGGACGATGTATTGCGTCAGGAAGCTCGTGTGCCATTTGGCATTCGGATGAAGGTCAACGGTTTCTGTCATCTGTCGTAAGAAGATGGAGGCTGCTGATGCTGCGATTCCTGACGATGCTGTCTCCGAATCTAGATAATAATATTTTTCTTCATTGGAACAATCCGGTTGACAGACCGCAACCGGTTACAGTGTACAGTTATGCAATTGAAACAATTCACAAGAACACAAATGACAGAAGACATAAATCTTAGCTACTAACAGAACAGACAGCCTGCAATACACGGCGCTAATAGCAGCCTACAAAGCATGTCCGCCCTACGGGACTCGAACTCGGTACCTCTCGCTCTCTATGCCAGTGTGTTATCCAATGCGCTATCGAGATGTTAAGACAGTTGGATGAATATTTGTACGGAAGACTTCAAGAAGAGCTAAAGGCAAAGCATTCGATTTAATCAAAATAAGCACAATGTACAGGACGATGGATTTCTCTGTCTCTGTCTGTCTGTATATCTGTCTGTCTGTCTGTCTGTCTGTCTCTGTCTCTGTCTTCTCTCGCTAGCTCCCTGGATCTGTCCCTTCTGCTCATTTGCTCATGCCAGTTCGTTCACAACATAAGACTGCATTACCTCTTTCAAATTACTTATCCACCATAAGCTGCTCGATCTTCCCGAGACTGACCTAACTACACTTGATTTTGGTGTGCCATCGGTTGATGCCTTCTGCTTTAGATGCCGGTGTCACGAAATAGAGTATCCCCCATACAAGAGTATCCCCCTTAGCGAAATGGAGTATTCGGTTTAGTTTGCATTTTTGGTGGTTTCAAAGTGTATTCAGTCGTACTGTTTGGATTTATTGTACACATAAAATATTTTAAGTTGCGTATCTTTAGTTTGTACGTCGACCGACCTGAAATTAATTTATTTCGTTTTTGGTGATTTTGACTGGATTTTCGTCTTCGCTATCGTGATGCGTATGACGATGAGGATAGAATGGTTTATCCCCGGATACTCTAAACCGGTTTATTCCATCCGGGGGGGGATAAATTCATACATCCCCCCGGATAGTCTTTGGACGGATACTCTATTTCGTGATACCGGCGCGATAGATTGAAGTTACTAATTAGAATTACAATTATAATTACGCACGGTGTACGTATGTAGGCCTACTCGTTACAGAAGTGTTACCCAGCGCCTTGAAAGCAACGATGCTGCATCCATTGTCGTCGTTATAGGCTGAGTTTTCGTAACCGAAATTTGTCTCCTTTGTCTTCAACCGATTAGAAACTGCCAAAGTCTTGACCTGGAGTTCTAAGGCCATGACCCCGCTGACCTTAGGATCTTTTATTTCCGCCGGCCAATCGTCCGTTTCCCTGTAAGGAAATTTACGACAGCTCAGGACTAATTTTAAGGAAGACAGACAGACAGATTGACAGATAGACAGACAGTCCTCAGTCCTCTCTCTCTCTCTGTGAGTCTCATTGTTTGTGTGTCTGTATGTTCCTGTGTGTCTGTGTCTCTAGACAGATTATTTAGAAGTGACACACAGTGTTATATATCTTAACGCATAAGTGACATGCAGTGGTATATACCTTAATGCATAAGTAACACACAGTGTTGTATACCTTAATGCATAAGTGACACACAGTGTTGTATACAATAATGCATAAGTAACACACAGTGTTGCATACCTTAATGCATAAGTGACAAGCAGTGCTATATACCTTAATGCATAAGTGACATGCAGTGTTGTATACCTTAATGCATAAGTGACATGCAGTGTTATATACCTTAATGCATAAGTGACAAGCAGTACTTATATACCTTAATGCATAAGTGACATGCAGAGTTGTATACCTTAATGCATAAGTGACATGCAGTGTTATATACCTTAATGCATAAGTGACAAGCAGTGCTATATACCTTAATGCATAAGTGACATGCAGTGTTATATACCTTAATGCATAAGTGACATGCAGTGTTATATACCTTAATGCATAAGTGACATGCAGTGTTATATACCTTAATGCATAAGTGACAAGCAGTGCTATATACCTTAATGCATAAGTGACATGCAGTGTTATATACCTTAATGCATAAGTGACAAGCAGTGCTATATACCTTAATGCATAAGTGACAAGCAGTGCTATATACCTTAATGCATAAGTGACATGCAGTGTTATATACCTTAATGCATAAGTGACATGCAGTGTTATATACCTTAATGCATAAGTGACAAGCAGTGTTATATACCTTAATGCATAAGTGACATGCAGTGTTATATACCTTAATGCATAAGTGACATGCAGTGTTATATACCTTAATGCATAAGTGACAAGCAGTGTTATATACCTTAATGCATACGCTGCTTGGACGATTTTGTCTCTAGTTTCTCGACTTGACTTTAGTTGATCCACTGCAAAATAAAGAAATTTTAAGTCGTAAAAATTTCTTGCTTGGTTGAGGATACTTCTACTAGGGCCTTGCGTGTTAATCTAGTCAGTTGTAGTCACTAGTGGTTAGACTGTTGGACTGCTAACCCAGTGAGGGAAATTATAATAATAATAATATTTTCGTTTTATTGAAACAATCCGGTTGATAAACCGCAGCCGGTTACAGTGTACAATTATGCAATTGAAACAAATCACAAGAACACAAATGACAGAAGACATAAATCTTAACTACTAGCAGAACAGACAGCCTGCAATACACGGCGCTAATAGCAGCCTACAAAGCATGTCCGCCCTACGGAACTCGAACTCGGTACCTCTCGCTCTCTATGCCAGTGTGTTATCCAATGCGCTATCGGGTCACTCGTCTTATGTGACGACTCTTGCAAAGCGCGAGCTGTTAATACGACAGACAGAGGCACAGAGACACAAGCAGAGACACAGACAGAGACACAGACAGAGACACAAACAGTGGAACAGAGACACATAGAGAGACACATGCCCATATAGACAGACAGATTATAAGACATGCATTTGTTTGATGATTCCTAAGTATCCGTTCCGGAGTGCCCTTGTGAGTTACTTAAGGGCGCTATATAAAGTTCTCTCATACATACACAGATAGACAGACAGACAGACAGAAACACAAGCACTCAAACACACACAGACATACAGCTAGACACACAATCCAAACAAACAAGCAGACAGACAGACAGACAGACAGACAGACAGAGATTCTGAACTTACATAGGAAGTCGGCTGGGTTGTAGTGCGGAGTGCAGTGTAGACCAATGCTAGCAAAGAAACTGACAATCTTTTTCCCAGGTCCAAAATACGCCACCTGTCGATGAACGGAACAAAACCAACGACAAATTCATTCATTCATTCAAAAATTTATATAGCGCCCCTTCAAGGTAACTACTCAGAAGCGCAAGTGGACATTTTCAGTTATAGCCTACCATCCTTCACACGTCTACATGCTGCAGATGGGTTCTTGCACTAGGTAGCGCCACTTGTTTGTTTTGGGCCCCGATAGCGCATTGGATAACACACTGGTATAGAGAGCGAGTGGTACCGAGTTCGAGTCCCGTAGGGCGGACAAGCTTTGTAGGCTGCTATTAGCGCCGTGTATTGCAGGCTGTATGTTCTGTTAGTAGTTAAGATTTATGTATGTATATGTATGTATGCATGTATGTATGTCTGTATGCATTATGTGTGTATCTACATGTATCTATATACAGGGTGGCGCAAAGAAAGCGGGACCGCCTAGTATAATATCAAATAATAAATTTATTTATAACTTTTTCTTCAAAGAAAAACAAGTAAATTGTTGCCAAATGCTAGTTTATGCAAATAAAAAATCAAATTCAATGTATCTTCCTCGGTTCTCAACAGTTTTTTCTAAACGTCTGAGCCACTGGTCAATGCTTCTGTTTATAAACCGCTGAAAGAATTTTTGCCACTCTTCAGCGTCCTGTTGCAGTGTCCAGCTTTGACGATTACATATCGCTCGACTATCCGGAAGCAATCCTTGTATTGAGACGTGATCACAATAATACTCACTGTTCACTTTAGCTCCAGATCCAACAAACATCACTCTGGTTTTTCCCATCCGAGATACACCGACCGAAACCGTGATGCCACCACTGAAATGTTCACGTTCGCGAACGAGTCTCTTTGCTGGAACTTGTTTTTTCTTTCTTGCATCAGAATAAACACGATCATTTTGAGAATTAACCGGTGTGGCGAGAGTCAATGTCTTTTCATCGTACATTTCTCTTGTTTGGACATCTGCCAAGTAACTGTTGACATCGCTGCAGGCGTTTTAATTTGCAGTTTTCGTTTATAACCTGTCCTGTTACGCGTTTGTACGGTTGAAGTTGCAAATCTTGCTTTATAATGCGTTGCACTGTTCTTCGTGATATAAGCTTATGCCAGTTTCTCTTTTAATCTTCTGTGGACTGTTGTGGCTGTGAGGACAATCATCCTGGCTGCAAATCAGCTCACTCACACGCCGAATATTTCGTGTCCGTGCTGCTCTAACTAATTTCGGGCGGCCGCTTCATGATTTACGCGCTGTCGTAGACCTACCATCGGCATAAATTTTTTTACAAAGTCGATTTAGACTTGTTTTACTCCAGGCTTTATTTGGAAACTAAGTAATCATTCGCCTAGCTTCCCATAATTTTACAGTTTAAAAACCGCCCAAAACATAATTTTGCACAAGATTTTACGAGGCGGTCCCACTTTCTTTGCGCCACCCTGTATAATGATTTAATGTTTCCCTGTTTGTTTGATTGTTTAGCGTGCCTCCTCCTCCTCCTCCTCCTCCTCCTCCTCCTCCTCCTTCCTCTCCTCCTCCTCTGCTTCCTCCTCCTCCTCCTCCTCCTCCTCCTCCTCCTCCTCCTCCTCCTCTCCTCCTCCTCCCTCCTCCTCCTCCTCCTCTCCTCCTACCTCTCCGTCGGTCATCAGAAGGACGTTTCCGAACTGGTGGAAGATGCGACTGGATGGTTGATGTATCGTCATGATGATTGTCTTCTTCAGGTCCTTTGCGAACTTCGTCAGTTTCGTTATGAGACTCAAAGACAATGCCGAATCCAGACCAGATGTCGGCTCCTACATGTACATGTTACATCAGTACATACACACATGCATTATACACGCATACATGTTGTCGCCTACCGTCAAATAGTTCGTTTGCCTCGTCGAATATGGCTAAAGATGATAATAATCTCATCACGTTAAGTAGAGACATATTTCATAAACAAAAGTCATGTTTTGTAGTGTTTTATTTATCATAATTATCGTAAAGACGTTAAAGACAATTATCGTAAAGACCAAAACATGTGCATTGTGCACCTACATGCGCAAGCATACATGCACACGTTCATACACACCTATAAGCACGCATTCTTCTATTATTCATTCTCCTCCTCCTCCTCCTCCTCTTCCTCCTCCTCGTAAAACTAAGTTTCAAAGTTCTTCAGAAAAAACTGTAGCCTACGTACGTCAATAATCAAAACTCGTGGATTTGTGAGCAGTTCACAGGCAATGCTGGCACGCTTCCTCTCTCCACCGGAAAGACCAGTCACCAAAGCGTTTCCAATTTCTAACAGTTAACGCATCCACAGAATTCTTACTTCGCAAAAATTTCTCAAAAAGCTGCGACGACTTTATTATTTCTAGTTAAAGATGGTCTTGAATCAGATTGGATTGGATTTAGTTATAGGTTGAGTGAATTATTACCGACTACGCACATGAAATGCTTTAACATTAATAAATTAAAGTTTTTTAAATTCATTAAAACTAGAGTTTCAAAGAACGGAGCATTGTCCCCCCTGGACATTGTCCCCCCAAAACTGGACATTGTCCCCCGGACATTGTCCCCTGGACATTGTCCCCCCCGATTTTGCGTAGGACATTATCCCCCCGGACATTGTCCCCCTCTGTGTAAATAGCCTATAGTCTGCATGTCATTGATAAACCTTAGTTGCCTTTTTGTTGGCTATTTCATTCAGGTATAGGCCTAAACTTAAGACTTGTTAATGTCACTCAGTTCATAAGCAATACGAAAGTTAAGACTTGTTAGTGTCAGTCGGTGAATTAGTGTCAGTCGGTGAATCAGTTATAAAGTGAAGACTAGTTAGTGTCATTTATGTCGTTCAGATGAGCTCTGAAAGACTTGTTAATGTCATTCACTTCTATAATTAAACAATTAAATAATTAAACAATTATTTTCATCATTTTCCTGCATTTCCGCAAGAATATTATACGATTGATTATATCTTAGACTGGGGAGGGGACAATGTCCTACCCTGGGGGGGGACAATGTCCAGGGAGGACAATGTCCGGGGACAATGTCCGGGGGGGGGACAATGTCCTACACTCAATAGAGTATTGTTGTACCTAGCAAAAGAAGTGATGATCTGGTTTCCTAGATGAAGAAGAAGTAAGTAAGTATATTCTTGATTACTCCACTTGAAAACGCACAATGGGACATAGAGGGTTAAACATAGTTATAATACATCGAAGTAATAATTAGTAATTTTTAAAGATGTAAATTAAATTAAAAGTTTAGTAAAATGACTGAAATATAAGTTTCAAAGAGTCATCTGTACAGCATCCTAGTGATAAATCCCTTTCCAGTCAAAGAATCACAGCGCGGTATCTCAAGATTATGTGAACGAGGCCTAGGGGAGTATCCGGTTACCCATTCTGGCGGGAGTAGGTGATGGAGGACATGTCCGGAGTAATTGAGAATAGCAGGAAAGAGGGATTCATCTGCCTTAGAGCACAGCATGTCAAATGTAGGAGTATTGGTTGGCAAAAACCTCTGTCATATGAGCTTTCTAATTATAGTATACAGACCCTCGTTTGCAAAACCCCAACATGCTGGAGATGAATGCAGCATTCGTGTTACTGTGGTGGAACGTACACTATCATGGAGTCGATTGCCTGTTAAACCACGGGCCACAAGGACGCGAAGTGCGTATAAGGATTGCCTTGCTTTGCAGACGATGCTATCACTATGCGCAGAGAACCGTAATCGAACGGAATGGAGGGCACTAAGAACCTTAACTACAACAACACGTTCGATCCCTGAAGGAGAAGGGAAATACCGATGACCATGGGCGCCCGCACATAGGAGCAAGAGGGGTCACTTCCCCCTCTGGAAAATTGATATCTATTTTTTAACTGCTACCTTTTGGTGTTAACATTTTCTTCACACTGAAGCACTAATTTAAAACAATATTGAAACCAAAAAAATTTGGATATTGTTTTAGATTTTACATTTGAATAACCTCTATGAAAATACCCATGTTCTTAATTTCCTGTTTTGAATTTTCAAGCTCTTGCTACAAAATTTAACCGTCACCATTGTGTTTTGTCCGCTCCTGCAAAAATATCTGCGGGATCCCATGTCGATGACCATCAGAGATAATTTGAGGGGCATGGGGATATCGTGGGATGAGTCCGAAAGACTTATGATAGACAGACGAGAGAAGAAGTTGCGTTGCCCAATGTGCAGACCTGCACGGGAAGGACTAAGTAAATATCGTTTAAGTACTGAGAACGTGTAAGTATCATCTCATCTGTGTAGAACAATTCAATGGTACGTTGAGAAGTGGCTTACTTGTGTTGAAGCATTTCTTCAGCTCAAGAACATCAACAACTTCCTGGATCCTGCGATGTTTTTGGTGTACTGGCATTGCATCTGGCAGCCGTAGAAGAGCCATGAACTGCAACACAGGTTGACGGCAAGAGAGTCTTGTTTACAGGTGCAAAACTGAGTACTCATTTTGCTTACTTTCTTATTTATGGCTTCTGGAGGGGACGAACATTGAAGGGACTATATCAGCTATGGGACTGACTGGTTTAATGACTGAGATACTGACTAACTGAATGATTGGCTGGCTGACTGCCTGACTGCGTAACTGTCTTATTATTGACTGATTGACTGATTGACTGACTGACTGATTGACTGACTCACTGATTGATTGATTTACTGACTGACTGAATGATGGAGAAGTGAACTGCAAGTCCTACGATTTGCTGGTCCCGTGTTGTTCTGCAGTGACATGAGAATTTTGATTATGCATACTTATAATTGTGTGCCGTTCTGTTTAGCCCCTCTCTGTCGTTGGCCTTCCTGTCAAGCTTAAGATAGTCTTCGCCAATTTAATTAATTAATTAATTAATTATTAATCAATCTTTCTAACCGTTAGTGTTTCTTTGAGCGTGAGATGCGGGTAGAAAACGTCGGTTTGTCGGACATAGGAGACTCTTCGTCGTATCGTTCTCGTTACAGGTTTACCGTTTAATGTTATGCTGCCGGAGTTTGGTTGGATCAGACCAGACATCGCGTTCAACAACGTCGTCTTTCCGGCGCCTTGACAAAGAGTGTTTTTAACAGAGAAATTAATAGAGTTACACCTTCCTGCTAGAAATGATGATTAGGTAAACAGGATTGCTGCAAACTTGAATTTGAAACATGAAACAAAACAAGGCTTTAGGTTGATTTATCTGGTTTCTCGTTGCGTTCTTGGCTGTGCTCCATCTAACTTGCGCGAACGATGCAGCCCGGTGTCCGACGTCGCAGCGCGTCGGGTGCTTTGCTCTACGACGAGGGGTGAACTCCTAGTTCCACGGGCTCGCTTGGCTGTTAGGCAGCGCCGTGCTTTTTCAGTTGCGGACCCTTCCATCAGGAATGACCTCCCGCTTGAGCTCCGTGGGAGGTCGTGGTCCAACTGGCAGTTTTTACATGTCGCTCAAGTCTTTTCTTTGGTCGTGCACGGCTGGGCTGGTAGCGCTCCTAGTAGGTTTTTGTTGGGCGCTATAAAAATGCTCAGAAGAATGAATGAATGAATATACGTTCGTTCATACATACTACATACAATGCAAACATAGGCCTACACAGAGACATACATTTGCATGCACACACATACGAGAAAGGCTATCTGAACGATAAAGAGGTTACTGACCAACTGGACCCAAAATGGCGAGTATCTGTCCGAGCTTCGCTATGCCGGAGATATTCTTAAGAACGTCTTTCTTTCCGAAGCTGACGCAGACATCTCTGAAGACGAGAGTTGATTCCGTCTCCAGGGAACCAGCGTCGTCGTCGTGGTTCTGACAGTCATCGCTTGGCGTCGCCACGCTGTAAAACGGCGGGAAAGATGTGTTTCACAAGAAATGCATAATTAATAGGACTGGGCATTTAACGCCTTATTAACGCGATGATGCATTAATTAATTAACGCGATTAAATTTTTTAACGCAGTTAACGCTATTGTCACTGCGCCCAATTATTGTTAATAAATGCGCTAAAACAATTCTTGATAAAGCCGCTATTACAATGTAAAAATTATAACTTTAAACTTAAAGTTAAAGCTAAAAAGTAAAAACAAGTAGTTAAAGAATGTTTGTAGTTAAAGAATGTTTGTAGTTAAAGAATGTTTGTAGTTAAAGAATGTTTGTAGTTAAAGAATGTTTGTAGTTAAAGAATGCTTGTAGTTAAAGAATGTTTGTAGTTAAAGAATGTTTGTAGTTAAAGAATGTTTGTAGTTAAAGAATGTTTGTAGTTAAAGAATGTTTGTAGTTAAAGCATGTTTGCTTTCTGTTTATTGGCATGCAAGCATTTATATAGAGCATATTCAACATAACTACTCGGAGCCGGTAGAGTAGCTGTACTAGTTATCTATTGTGACATGCAATTAAAAATTAATCACGTTATTGAAAATTTTAATCGTACGATTAATTTCGATTAAATTTTTAATCGTTTCCCACCCATAATAATTAATTATAAGAGAGGGCGGAAACAAAGCTTTGGGTTGTTTAGGCGTCAGTCGATGGTCGCTACTAAGCAGAATCGTTGTGCGATCCATATTCCAGGGCAAGTCAGGTCGAAACCAAGAGGGGAAGACGATGCGGAGAAGACGCGGAAACAGCAGAGGAAATGAAAATGAGTCCAGGAAAGATGAGATTTTAGTTATTATAATAATAATAATCTTCGTTTATTGATTCAAACTGATTACAAGTCATATTATTAAAAGATAATCACAAGTTATTACAGTATTCGAATTCAGCTGTATGGCAGCCATGCAAGACGTCCGTCCGTGTGTCCTACTGCTCTGAAGAACAGAGCATACTTCACGGAGTTGTATGTAGGCCCTTTATGTGATAGGATATTCCATTTTTTCAGTCATCTGATAGGCCAATTGATTGGAGACTCAGACTGGCATCTGGTGACTAGTCTAGTTGTCTGAGCAATGTTTGATAATTGATGTTTTGTTCTTAATGACCTATAAAATCATCTAGGCGTAGAGACGGCTTCTGATTAGTAAGCCTATCTAAACATATCTGGAATGGCGCTATAAAACACTTGTTAATGACTAAATAAAACTAAATAAAGCTGCACAATTTTTAGCAATGTATGGGCATTATGAGAATTTTATTTCGTGGACACTTACCTAATTGCTACTCCGACGTCACTGTCAACGTTTTTACCGACGTCACTGTCGGCGATATTACCGACGTCATCGCTGACGTAATTGTTCGCGTCATCGTGTGGTTGTTTTTCGACCATTATGACGTCATAGGAACTGTCGGACATCGGAATGATGACGTCATCGTATACGTCATTGTCCGCTTCGTACGAATCAGCATCTGGCATCGTCTGCGTTTTTATATCCCTGCAGTTATTCTGTAATTTAGAAATTCAGTATTAGTTCCGTTCATTAGGCCTATGTGCAATAATTATTGTAACTGTAATCATAAGTTATGTAACATCGTTAATAACGAGCTGCTTCAGTATCTTTACAAGGTCGATGTTTCAACCTAGTACTACGAACAACAATGTAGGCCTACTCCCTAGATAGAATTTCAATTGTTTTCTTAAAACGTTAACGCTTTTGTTCTTCTGAATAGAAGTCAGAAGATTGGTCCAGGCACAAGGCCCTGCGATCGGAAAGGTTCAATCCCGATTTCAGTCTTCGTTGTCTGTGAGATCATAATAATTGTATGCCCAGTAATTGTACACGAGAAAACTTCCTATCAAAAAGGCTGCACACTAACTGATATTACTTAGTGTAGATTAAGATACTTTGAAACAATTTCCTCCAGAAGCCCTTCAGTTATGTATAATTATTTATGATGCACATACGTATGCATGTGTGTTTATGTATGTATGTATGTATGTATGTATGTATGTATGTATGTATGTATGTGTGTATGTATGTATGTATGTATGTATGTATGTATGTATGTATGTAATGTATGTATGTATGTATGTTATGTATTTATATATGTACAATGTATGTGTGTATGTGTGTATGTATATATGTATGTGTGTATGTGTGTATGTGTGTATGCATATATGTATGTATGTATGGATGGATGATGGATGGATGGATGGATGGATGGATGGATGGATGTACGGATGGATGGATGGATGGATGGATGGATGGATGATGGATGGATGATGATGGATGGATGGATGGATGGATGGAAGGACGGACGATGGATGGATGGATGGATGGATGGATGGATGGATGGATGGATGGATGGATGGATGGATGGATGGATGGATGGATGGATGGATGGAAGGGACGGACGGACGGATGATGGATGGATGGATGGATGGATGGATGGATGGATGGATGGATGGATGGATGGATGGAAGGACGGACGGACGGACGGACGACGGATGGATGGATGGATGGATCTATGTACGTAAATGATAGGATATCTGCTATAGCACCTTTTAAGTACCTTATATAAGCGCTGCCTACGTTCATAAGTAGACGTTTTACTGGAGGCCTGAATGGCCTCGACCCCGATCACTTATCAATGATTTTATCGTTTAACATCTGTCATCACCGCTGCCTGATTGAATGACCGCTTAGCCATCTTAGGGCCCCGTGTGGTACGGGTTTGTGGACCGATATACATAATGTCTCTCAAATGCATGTCACCACGTAGAAGGTAAATGAAAATGTAGATCTAAGAAATTTGTCAGTACCACACAAAAACCGCACCAGAGAAGACGGCTTATGACAGGCACTCATCAATTCAATGCCTACAAAGAGTCAGATTGGTAGGTCGGTGTTGGTGCCAGGTCTGAATCTCTCATGCCGAGGTGATTGTATAGTATAGTCTTTTCTTGTCTTTAGCCATCTTCGATCCGAAGTTTGGCCGCACCCTGAACTGTCTGTTTCCAGATGACTCTGTTTTCCGTTGCTTCCATCAACTGATGATGGATGGATGGATGGATGGATGGATGGGTGGGCGCGGTGGTGTAGAGGTATGTTCGGTGCCTTGCAGCCGGAGGGTTGCGGGTTCGAATCCACCTCAAGCCGCCGCGTAGGGACCCTGGGCAAGTCCTTCACTCGCAATTGCTCATGCGCTTCGGCGTGAAACTCCGATTCAGTGTCCGCGCTGTAGTCGGGAGTGCCTCTGAGTAGAAATCTTGAAGGGGCGCTATATAAATATCTGAAATGAATGAATGAATGAATACATATTTAAACTAGTCCATGATCATATATTCTCAATCCAAGTAGTTCTTGGTCACCCACGTGCCCGCTTTCCCGCTGTTGTGCCCTGCATTAGGCTATTTCTTTCTCCAGGCAGTCTCCCCTTTTCCTCATAATGTGTCCAAAATATCTAAATTTTCTTGTTTTGATGGTACTTAATAGTACCATCATATTTTAGCATAGTGCTACTGTGGGAGTTTTTAGTGATATTGGTTGTGTCCAGGTGGGAATGTTGGTGATATTGGAGCTATTATTGGTCGTAGCCAGGTCGGAATCTGTCGAGCCGACGAGACAGCATAGTGCTGCGGTGGGATTTGTTGGTGATGTTGGTCGTGGGGTTGTGTATCAGTATAGCCAAGATAAGGTAGCTTGAAAAGTGGGGTTCAGCGTTGAGTGGAATACTGCAGTAAAGAGGGTAAGCCGTGGAATGCTGAAACTGACGGGCGATAAAGCAGAGATCTTTCGGGTGTTAACTCCGTGGTATATTTTAAGGAACGGTTGCAGAATTTTAGATAGGAGAGGATTTGAGGCCGAAATAGATAAATGTGCATGTGGCTGGTGCGTGATAGTTGAGTGTGGAGTGTGATGTAATATAATGTAAATCTTCGATGGAAATTAGGGGTCTGCGGGTATACCCGTACCCGCGGGTTTACCCGTACCCGACCCGTACCCGCGGGTCGGGTACGGATCGGGTAGACATTTTACGGGTCGGGTCGGGTACGGGTAGGAGCATTACGGGTACTGGTATACCCGGTTTTACCCGTACGGAACTGGAGTTTTGGAGTTGCATGTAAGTCAATGGACTGATACGGTACCGGTAGCTTAGTGAGCTTTAAACATATTGTCACTAATTTTTGTTCTCGCACATACATGAAACGTCACATCTTTATCTTTTTGTAATCGCTCATGGAAATTTGAAAGTTCGACGGTAATTCTTAGTTTTTCTGGCAAATTATGATGAGTGACATAGCTGCATCAGATGTTGTTATAGCCTACTTACATTACACTAATATTAGTGAATCGTTCCATTTTGGGCCATAAATCTGAAAAAGATATAGGCCTACTTCGAACATTGCAAAATTCAGTTGGGTAGCACGATTATCCATCAAGCATGTTTCCTGCTATCATCATTCTCATTTCATTATTATTATTTTTTATTATTATTCATTTCCGTGATCATCAGATTATTATTATTATTATTATTATTATTATTATTATTATTATTATTATTATTATTATTATTATTATTATTATTACTACTACTACATGCTTTGTCAGACTTTTAGACTAGTAGGAACTGGAACTATTAGAAGGCATGCTAATGACGTGGCGGGTACGGTACGGGTACGGGTATACCCGCGGGTACGGGTAGTAATTTTGAGTACGGGTCGGGTACGGGTACGGGTACGGGTAGCAGTCCTCTGTTACGGGTACTGGTCGGGTAGCAAAAATGCTCTACCCGCAGTCCCTACTAACATGGCTGATTTCAATGACTTTGTGACTTCTAAAGCCTCATAATCACTCAGACGATAACAGACAAAGTACGTACCTTTACATAAGCGAAGGAGTGTTGAACGGCCAAATCCAGACGGAAACTGACTGATAGGGTACTTAGCAGGCGGGCTGAATATAACGCATAATATAAGACGCTTAGTTAGCCTCCGTGGACACATCTGACGACCTGCTTTAGGGAATGTCATAGGCTTCGTTTTACGGCTTTATGTAACCCAATGTGTACACATGTGCTTGTTTGCATAAGTCGGCTTCCGTTGGTGTCGTCTTAGAGGAAGAATTTTATGAGGCCATTGAGTTCAAGCGTCTACTCATACATCGTAAGCTCTTTCCGGCTGACTGTATTTAAAAGCAAAATGAGCGACCTGTTAGGGTGAAGCCAAGCGTATATTGCATTCGTGTGGGGTCAGAAACTAGGTATAGCGTTACAATCAAGGTGAGGGGCCTGCTATTGTGAAGCCATGTGTGCATTGGTTTAAAGTGTTTTCATAATAATATTATGAGACATTATTTTGGGGTTAGAAACTGGCGTTCAGTCGACGAACCTGCTCTGGTATTGGGCTGCATCGGAGTTGACTACTGTGGGCTGTCTCTGTGCCTGTATGTCTCTGTCTGTCTGTTTGTCTCTGTCCGTCTGTTTGTCTGCATCTCCCTCTCCTTCTGTACGTCTTCGCCCCTCTGTCGTTCGTGATGGATAATGAACTGAAAGATTATCCGAGGCCAGACTTTCCGTTATTCTGATACATGGATGTCCGCAGGAATTTTAGTAGGGGGAGCAAAGTTTTAAATTGTTTGGCACGGGGACAAACGAGGGTGCCGAAAGCAATCGATCGCATCACCCTCGGCGCCTGGGGATCTGGTTCTGGCACCAACAGCCACCAGCGTTCTTTGGAAGCATTTGACATTATATTGGGCCTGTTTTTAGTGTTCTGAGATCTTGTTTTCTGCTATATCTGAACATTTGTTTCAAAGACAAAACTGCCAAAAAATTTCAACGTTTGCATATGTTCCTATTTTTTTTGGCTTTTATGACTAGACGACTTGGATCAGAATTAAAAGTTGAAAAAATCATAGCCATTCATTTGTAAATTTTGTTTAAGAGAAGTCTGATTCTAGTTCTTGATATAACAACTGCAAAATCCAGGGAAGCAAATGCTGCCCTTGCTCTCCTCTGCGGACACCTGATATGCTTGTTTTGCATTGATCCTATAGAACTAAGCACAAATAAACCACTAGATGCACAACGAGACAAAGACAGACAGACAGCGAGACAGACACGGAGAGACAGATGGATGACTAGATGACCTGTATGAACCCGCTGTAGATCTGGGAGGAAATAGAGCAGTAAACTTTTATCTACTCAACACCGCAGCAGCGTCAATCGTTGTCCCTTTTCTAGACGATTAACCCCTCGACTGCCCCCCCCCGCTTTGCATTATTGCATAGCATAAAAGATGTTCAACCGTGTTCCCACCACCTTCGCACAGTACGCTATTTAACGCTTTACAAGATGATAAGATGGAAATAAAATCAACAAACCATGACGAAATCTAGAGGCTTAACTGCTTTCCGTCATTCGCAGAATACAAAATGCAAGTTTTAAGTATTCAAACTAAAAGTGTTTGTCTTTGTACCTCGAGAGCCGTGACTTTGCAAAGCTCTGTTTACACGGAAGGCATAACTTATCGTCATAAACTGTTTAGTCTTTTTACAAGCAACTTATACAAGTTCGTATTTGGTAATTTAAAAGGCGTAGCCTATATTTGCAAACAGCGGACGAATTTAATCCGTGGACCTTCCAGAAATTCTACACGAGATAATCAGGAAGAATAAAATTAGAGGCAGTATTTTAATTTTAATTATCTTACATCCCTCTATAATAATTAGGCCTATAGACCACCATTTTCAAAAATATATCTTGCCTAACACACGCCTTGGCGCACTCTTTAGGCCTACTTGCAGGATAACATAGTGTAGACAAAGATCTTAGATAACACCAGGATACGACATAGGGGTTGGTGTAGGTGTAGGGGTATGTTCGGTGCCTTGCAGCCGGAGGGTTGCGGGGAATCCACGCCGCCGCAGGGACCCTGGGCATCCTTCACTCGCAATTGCTCATGTGCTTCGGCGTGAAACTCCGATGTCGCGCAAGGCCATTTAGTAGAAATCTTACAAGATGCCCACCGCGTGGTGGTGCGTGCTGCAGTTGACGAAGTTGTGGACCCAATCACCGAGATGTAATATGTGCTACTATAATATTGGTCTTTACAATCACCGAGATTCATTCATTCATTCATTTAAGATATTTATATAGCGCCCCTTCGAGATTTCTACTCAGAGTTGCTCCCGACTACAGCGCGGACACTGAATCGGAGTTTCACGCCGAAGCGCATGAGCAATTGCGAGTGAAGGACTTGCCCAGGGTCCCTACGCGGCGGCTTGAGGTGGATTCGAACCCGCAACCATCCGGTTGCAAGGCACCGAACATACCCCTACACCACCGCGCCCCACGAAACCAGGGTGTATCAATTGTTTCGGATTGCCTTATCAGCCATAGGCTGTATCTCCGTCTCACCGAGCTGATCATCTGTATTTTGACCTGATTACGGATTGACTTTGGTCAAGTTTGGTTCGCCATCGGTTGGTGCCTGTGCATTATACACCTGCGCTATGCAAGTTATAAATTAATTAATTAGCTAATTAATTGTGGGGCGCGGTGGTGTAGGGGTATGTTCGGTGCCTTGCAGCTGGAGGGTTGCGGGTTCGAATCCACATCAAGCCTCCGCGTAGGGACCCTGGGCAAGTCCTGTGTATTCCTATTGAATGAATTAACGTAAATACAATACAGTACGATAATGTTACGGTAGGCCTACACTATTATAGAGCCCACGTGAGCCTTTGACTTAAAGAGTAATATTTAGTTATCTTTATTCATCATTGACGGTAACAATAATAAACAAACAAAAAAAAAAGCGCAAATAAACAGAGAATGAATCCCATCTGGGAACAACAAAAAGATTGCAACAGATGTCACGTGTAGGCCTATAGCACGATACAAAAAAAATTCACCACAAATTTATCGACAGTAGAAATTTTCCTAAATCTATTTTTTTTATTTTCCGATTTTCCCTCACCCGTTGGGATTTCGTATATATATATATATATATATATATATATATATATATATGTATATATATATATGTATATATATATATATATAGGTAAATATGGTTAACACATCAAAGATTAATTCTGAACAATTTACAGACCACGTACAGACCAGGTTACCCCTACTAAGATAAACCGCTTCCATTCCATGTTGCAAACACGCTGGACAGTGAACATTGACAAGATGCACTGAAACAGGCTCACTAATCTTACCACATTAGATATACAATTAATTGAACGACCTATTCTCTAATGCAAATATTCATTCATTCATTCATTCATTTCAAGTATTTACATAGCGCCCCCCAGAAACCTTTAAACACAAAGGTATGATGTTAATATTTGGACGTATTATATAATGGCTGCAGCAGATGTTGTAGTTTTAAAAATCACACAATAGAGCAGACGTGATAAGAAATGTCGTATTATTAGATAAAACGATAAGATGATGATAACCTGTGGCATTGTTCCGTTCGAGCCCTGGGAAAGAACAAAAGGCAGTTCAAAATACGGGCCTCCTCAAACGACCTCGACATTGGTTACATAACCCTAGTGGCGCTGCATTCGACAAAGATGGGGCACAGACAAATAGATAGCTGATAATATCAAGATATTTTAGTTACAAAGATACAGTAGTTGATACATCATTATGTAGTTAACAGTGTTTAACGACTTCCTATACCTGCCAGGACCAAGAGCTCGATCTTGCCTTACATTGAAATCCATCCACCTCAATGCACAAGTCCCTTACGTTATGCAACACCATCAGTCTGATCGCGTTATGTAAATCGTGTCAATGACTCTGACCTTTATCACCTTCGCTAAGTGGAACGGCCTTTCTTATCTTAAACACCAGACACGTCAGTCGCACGGCAAAGATAGGAATTGTCACATCTGATTGCAAGATATCTTCCATGATAACAAGGTCACTTGCGAAGTATATAAGACCCCACAATCGGCCAACGATCACAGTCGCTTTCCAGTTGGTCAACAGTCGTCTTCAGCTTCAAGCTTCGTCTGCACAGACTACTCTTACGCTAGCGTGAGTAATTTCATATAATAAAACACTTTGCATAAGGTCTATAGGCCTATAATTACACGATAAATACTTAATCACATTAGCTGGTGGGTCATTTCTTGATGTTCATAAAACTGATATGACAGTGCAATTGAATTTTAAAGACTATGTCTAATTTGTATTTGTGTAATTCTAGAGACAGGCACACAGAGAGTCCGACAGATAGGCAGACAGACACAGAGACAGACAGACACTAGAATAGTGTGTATTTCTTTAGGAAAAAACAAAAGTTGCTGTAGCATGAAATAAAGTAAACCTATGAGCCAATAGCGCTGACGAATACACTGGTCTCTTTAAAGAAGCTTTTGTGTGGCGATAAGTAATCTCGGAGATTAATGTTCCGATGACAAAGACAATTATTCAGAGAATATGAAATCACCAAAAAGTTGTTCTTAGAGCGGAATTCAGAACTTTCTTTCAGGAACATGAGTCCTAATAAGCAGCAGATTGAACTTTAAGTTAAAATATAATAATTTGCAGCATTTTCTTGCTGAGTATTTCCGTGGTTCGGTTCAAACCAATTTTCAATGAGTTCTGTGTGATTTTGTAGGAATCGGAAACATGAACTCTCTGTTTCTCGTCTTCCTTGGCCTGGTCGGATTCGCTTCGGCTCAGTAAGGCGAAATGATTTCAAGTCATTGAATTTTAAAGACTATGTCTAATTTGTGTAATACTAGAGACAGGCACACAGAGACTGCTTTGTGAATATCACAGCCTAACCTGAGTTTTTAATGCATTTTCAACCTCGACATAAAGTTTAGTTACACCTTTAAAGTTTAGTTACACCTTTAAAGTTTAGTTACACCTTTATGATAATCCTTCTTAAACCGTCTTCACCTTTTGTGAATTACTTTATCATTGCATAATATTAAGTGTCTGAATGAAGTGAAACTTACATACATATGCATACATATACAATTAGGCTCTGATTATATATATATATTATATATATAGGGCCTATATAAAAGAGAAATAGTCAGACATACAGAAAGTTGTTTCTGATAAGGAGTGTGTGTTCAACGTGCTGTGTAGGTATCAGTGTACTCCAGGATTCTGTTCGCAGACCAACGGACTGGATCGTGCGAATGTCCTTGGTTGTCTGTACTTCTGCTATCTGGATATGAGTCTAAATCTGCTCATCGAACACGTCGAAGTCGACGATCGCTACGACGAATGGCGCGGAACAGGTACAGCAGTAGCAGTAGCAGCAGCAGCAGCAGCAGCAGCAGCAGCAGTAGCAGCTGACGAAACAGGGTTTGCATTTGATGGACATATGGCGTCCAAGAGACAGAGGCAGAGAGATGAACAAGTTACGGATGAATGTGTTCAGAGGGATTTTAATGCCACATATATGTAGACCTGTCTGTTCGTATGTAAGTACGTCCGTATGCCGGTGCATCCGTATATATTATATATGCATGCAGTTTTGCGGAAATCAGCTCATTTACAGCCGCTCTGACAAAGCAAAATAGATCTATTACTTTATCCCATTCTGCATCACCAAATATGTTCTATTAACCACATATTGTGTGCAACTTGAAGTACAGTTAAATTGTTCCTGGACATGAACGTGGAATTGATATGAGTAACTGCGGGCTACTAAGCGTAACAACTTCTATCTTTTGAGTTGTTTCCGTTAAACAACGACTGCCAAATCCTAAACGAAACTATCGTAAACTCGTAGCTTTAACGAGATTTGAGTTAATTTAACAGATTTTCCTACTCTTGTGTTGAAGTATATTGTAACCCTGGGCGCCACAAGGCCGTGCTTTTCTGTTTATAGAGAATATCTGAATTTGTTTACAAATCCTATTGTTATTTCGCAATGTCCAGACGTCGATATCGGTCTTGACCGTTTCCTGGAGGTTCATAGAGCAATAATTCCGGCCTGTGACTCGGAACTGACCGGTGCATACAACGCACTGGCTGTCTTGGACGGCGATACCGTAAGCATAACGCATCTGGACGTCGACTTGTGGTATGACGTACTCGTGTCAATCCAGGGCAGCGGTAAGTCACTAAAATTGAACGACCAACACGTGGTCTTACAGACCTCATTTCTAAGCCTTGAAATTGCCATCTCAGTTTGCCAAAGTCACTAACATAATGGCTTGCATTTTATTAAATTACTGATCGGCTGAACACTATATGTCATTTTTGACCGATCACGAGCTAAACTCTTCTTGGTGATAAATTAAACCATAATTATTTAATTTGTAATGGATCAGGGATACAATCACTTGTATATTAGGCCTAAGAGCTAATGTTTTTAAACGAATTAATGGCTATCGGTTAAAATTAAAGTCGCAATTCAATATCGTTCGGTATATATTCCATTATCGTTACAGAAACATTAGCTATTATTATACTAGTGTTTTTCTTCTTGATATTAATTTACAACTTATCTGCAATACATTTTATTTGGGTCTCCGATGAGTCTCTCTAGAGAGGAGCTCCATAATTCTGCAATTACAATTACGTCAGATAACATTATATTATGTAACGTAAAGCAGGAGAGACTAACTGGTTTTCTTATTTCTTACCTGACAGTATTATATCATGTGACCTAAAACAGCACATGGCTGACATATTTCATTACTTCTCTTACCAGATTCCATAATATCACGTCATATCAAACGGTGGAAACAAATTTGTCTTCTTATATCTTCCAGATCCCATAATATAACGTAACACAAAACAGTAGAAAAATTAATTATTTTCTTAGTTCTTACCAGATCTCATTATATCACGGAACGTAAACCAGTACAAATTGTTTCCATAGTTCTTGTCAGATTCCATTAAATCATGTAACGTAAACGACTGAAAACTCACCTGTCGTCTTTGTTCTTTGATCCCATTATATTAAGTAAAGTTATAACGGTATAAAAATCTTTTTTTTTGTTTGTTTGCTAATTTCTTATAGAACCGATTACTGCAGCTGGCTTCCAGACTTGGTGGCTTGATGTGAGTGAAGTTTTTTAACTTATATCTGAGGTTTTAGTATTTCTTTCCACCTATTGTATAGGTGGAAGGTATTTCTCTCTATCCGTTCATTCACGTTTCCGTCAGACTAGGTCAATGGATCCCCAAATCACTTCGAATTGTCTTACTTTCACAACCCCTTTGAACCACCCACTCACCTCTGCAGTCCGTTCGTCACCCATTTATCCATTTATCAATTCATCCATCCATCCATCCATCACTCCGTCCATCTTTAACACGCCGGTATAACAGTCCGTCCGTCCATCTGCATGTCCACCCACCCACCTATGGAATTTGTGCAACATTATATTTTAGCTATATCATATTTTAAAAGAATATCACGTATGTTAACATTGAATATCACATCAAATAATATTTCTTGGTGTTGTCTGTTTCAGCTGTACAATCGTATCGTCGACCCAACCTGCACACTCCCATACCCATAAGATCCAAATGCGGAAAGCCTCAACCAAAGAATGTCATGTCGCGGGTATATGAGACTCAGTAACGTGATGACAACAACACACCGGAATTAACTTTACGCATATTCAAGCGGCGATCTTAATTTCTTGACTCTGTAAAAATAAAAGAACAGCTATTGTTCAATCCAGATAAATATCGTTCTTGGTTGTATATTCACCAGAAACTGTTCACCACAACGAAGGTATGAAAAAGGCGCTGAACAGATGGCCATACGTATACATTCGAGTATGCATAAATACAGTCTTATATGTATGCATACATATACACATGCATGAGTATATACACACATAAACTCATACTAATATATATACTGAATATATATAATTTTATTATATATATATGCAAATACATACGTATGTACACATACATGCATACAGGTGTGCTTATATGTATAGATACGTGCATGCACACATTTAAATGTAGACACATACATACATACAAACACACATGCTTACATACCAACATAATAGTATTTTTTTAAACAATCCGGTTAAAAAACCGCAACCGGTTACAGTGTACAGTTATGCAATTGAAACAATTCACAAGAACACAAATGACAGAAGACATAAATCTTAACTACTAACAGAACAGACAGCCTGCAATCACCTTGTCACCTTGTGCCGTCGATTCGCTGAATCCTAGCGACCGTCATCATAGTCAGCCTTCTCCATGTGTTCCGATCTCTCGTCGCCTCTCTCAGCTCCTGAATGTTCATCATCATCGTCTCGTGTATCTCCTCCATCCATCTCTTTCTTGGTCGTCCTCTTCCTCGTCTTCCCTCCCCACACGCCAGCATCATCTCCTTTTCCATGCCGTCCGCCCGCATCACATGGCCAAAATACATCACTTTTGTCTCGCCGCTCTTTGTCTCAATGTCATCTCTCCTCTTAAGTGTCCTATCTCTTCCATTATATGTTCATTTGTTCTCTTCTCAGTCCAGGGAACCCTCAGCATTTTCCTCCAAATCCACATTTCGCATGCTTCGATTTTCTTCTCTAGTGCTTTGGTTTTTGTCCATGCCTTGCACCAGCCTGCAATACACGGCGCTAATAGCAGCCTACAAAGCAAGTCGCGAGATGTCGCTGCGCTCAGTGGCTCTTGAAATATCGTAAATGGAAATGAGAATGTGAATCTTATAAATTTCTCAGCGCTACGCAAACGCCGCATCAGACAGACCAGCTTATTCACCGACGCTATATAATCAACTCAGCAATAGCAAGTCTGCCGTGTACGTCTCGGTACCAGTTCATTATTCCGGTTAGGTCAAGCCGAGTATACAGCACGGTGCTACGGTGGAAATCGGTGATGACGGTGGTTGTGTGGCTGCGTAGAAGTAGACTCAGTATAAGATAGCTTGACTATCCCATGAGTACAAACTTCCACCGAAGGACAATAGAAATTTAATATCACGACTTCTGTACAAAAACATTTATTGACAATATTGAATAACACACCTGGGCTGGTTTGACTGTTTGGCCCCATGGCTTGTCGAACTAGAACTAACCGAACTCTATCATAATTATGATTATCTGTTTGAGTTTGCGGTTTTGTCAACCTGAATTTCTATTAAACGAATATTTGATGATCTAGATTTTCAGTCGTGCTTGGAAAGTAACCGAGGACAGTGCATGACTGTTGAGAAGAGGTTAAATTAAGAGGCAAGATAGGAGGAAGCCTCATATCGTATGTATGCATGGGCGTCGTTTTTCATTGAGATGGTGGTGTCCTGTCACTCCATTTTTCAAAAGGAATCGTGATAGACACCATCAATTTTGGCGACATGACATTGGTGACAGCGTTATATTGGATTGAGGTATTCAGCAGTAGAGATTGATGGGGATAGAGGTTGTAGGAGATTTGTCAGGACTATTCCGTGGGACAAAGTTTTGTCCTTGGATAGTAGCGTAATTGGGTCATTTAGCGGTTTGATGTTTAATATGCAGCGCTCATTGCTGGACTTTAAACTCTGATGAATTTACTTGTAAAAACAAAGTCGTTCGATGGATTGGAGTTAGCTTTCAGTTTGGATGGTACATCTGCTTACCTTTGGCAATCAATAAATTACCTTACATCCCTCTAAAACAATAATACAGAATAATAATTATTCTGTATGGCCATCTTAAAGAACATATCCCGCCTTGGCGCAGTCTGTAAGCTTTTCTGTTGGCTAACTCACTTACACAGTGTAGATAAAGATCTTAGATAACACCAAGAAACGACATGCATTGCATCCTAATGTCCGAGGCCCTTAAAACTTACAAAATGCCCCCTGCGTGGTGGCGCGTGCTGTAGTTGACGAAGTTGTGTACCCAATAACGGAGGATGTAATACGTGCTATAATCTTTTCTCCAATCAACTAGGGTATATCAGTTGTTTCGGATTGCTTATCCACCATTGGCTGTCTCTCTCTCTGTCTCGAAGTACTGATCAACCGGATATTGACCTGACTATGCCTTGTGCATTACATACCGGCGCCATAAAATTACTAATAATTAATTAATTATCTGACCGTGATCTTTATCATACGTCCCGATAGGTTACGCGGGTACTTTGCCCGTTGAACATCATATACGCGAGGTATACACAGAACTGGAGTGTCATATCTTAGTGTATTTTAGGATCTTTTCATTGACGTGTTTGCACGAATAGTATGATAATAATATACTTGTTTATTGACAAGCTCACTGACAAACCGCAGTATGTAGGCTAACATTGAAACATGACGCTACAAATTTCATGATCTTATTGAATACACGCCGTAGCAGCCTGTTAGTCACCCGATCATTTTACAGCTGCCTCTAGGGACTGGAAGGCTGAGTCAACCTAGAGGGGACCACGGGTATCGAACCGCGTCTTTCGAGATCTATTTGTTCTTCTAGCAAGAGGTGAAATTAACAGGCGAGATAGGAGGAAGCCTCATATTTTATGTACCTGTACGAGTGGCTGACCCAGGGAGTGTCACTAACAGCGTTAACTAAAGTGGGCAGATTGACGCTGATCTCTTTCAAAATCATATTCCGAAGTCATTATGGCCACTTGAAAACTTACCTGTTTGCCCGGACTGGAGTTGAGAGCGCTTCTGAGTAGTTACCTTTTAAGGGGCGCTACATAAATTTTTGAATGAATGAATGAATATCATCAGCTTTCAAGCCTCGACTTACAATCTTCGTCATTCGACGTACTCTTCTCCTAAGGCAGTGATGTCAAAGAGCAGGCCCGCTGGCATTTCTGGCCCGCCGACAATTTTTTTCTGGCCCGCGGCGCTGTGCCTAAAGACTACACAATTTTATAATAATTTTTTTAATTTTTTAAGTTTTCAGTCAATACCAAATACATTTAATTGTAAGCTTCAAGGCAAAGATAGTACTATTATGGCCTACTGAAGCATAGGATTTGATATGAGCATTCAAAATAAAACTTCAGCTGTGGGCTTCGCAACTTGCGCAAGGGCATTACGAGAATTTTGAACACCTGAATGAAGCTAAGAGTCATGCTGAAGCATTAGACATCGTTTTCTACTCTGCTAAATACGCAACGAAGGTGGCGGACATACTTGATACATTTAGAAAACGCTACTCAGCATTCAAACAGAGGACCAATTTCAGCTGTTCAGCAATAAATTTGGAATCAATCCTGCGACTGTTCCAAGTTTGTTACAAATGGATTTTCAGTGCAACATTGTAAACGAAATTCACAAGAACAGAAGTGCAGGTGTTTTATCAGCAACTGCCTTGTGAAAGGTTTCCTTATTTTACGAACTCATGCTGCTCGAAAGCTGTGTTTGTTTGCCAGCTCATAGGCTACTTATGCGAGCAAAGATATTCAAAGATGACGCTTGTTAAGACAAGACATACTAGGCCATGGCTGACTGACTCAAATCTACACGCAAATGTCAGAGTAGCGCTAGCTGTATATATTCAGCATGACAATCCTCCTCTCGTCAAAAGAAAACAGTCTCAAGTTTCCAGTGCAACTATTACTAGTCAGTCAATTTTTCCTTGATGTACACTGGAGAGACATTTATCCAAACTTATCTCATTAATTTTTTATTGCGAGCTTACTATGCGTTTGATATTGACTTGTTTTAATTTTTAAATATCAGAATAAGATAAATTTGAGTTAGGCCTATTGATGAACAGCCTCTCAACTAGAATACATTGACCCAAGGCTTAAACAGTTTTATGTGATATTCGTGACTGATAATAAAGATCAAAATTAACATTTGTAGGCCTACATAATTTGATGGTGGGTATGCTAAATATATGCACCATTTAAGATTTTAGTTTTGCAAAAATATCTCATCGACCCCGATTATGCTCTGGAGCCATCGACACTTTGGCCCGCCACTTGCTGGAAAGTACTGCCACTGGCCCGCCACTGAAAAAGGGTTGACACCCCTGTCCTAAGGTCACCAATGACTCACAATTATCATCATCATCATCGTCAAGGTCATCCTCCTCCTCCTCCTCCTCCTCCTCCTCCTTCCTCCTCCTCCTGCCTGCTCCGCCTCCTCCTGCTGCTGCTGCTCCTCCTCCTTCTCTTCTGCCTCCAGTTGGTCAACAGTCGTCTTCAGCTTCAAGCTTCGTCTGCACAGATTACTCTTACGCTTGCGTGAGTAATTTCATATAATAAAACACTTTGCATAAGGTCTATAGGCCTATATTATACGGTAAATACTTAATGACATTGGCTGGTGGGTCATTTCTTGATGTTCATAAAACTGATTTGACCGTGCAATTGAATTTTAAAGACTATGTCTAATTTGTGTAATTCTAGAGACAAGCACACAGAGAGTCCAGTCCGACAGATAGGCAGACAGACACAGAGATTAGTGGGTATTTCTTTAGGAAAAAACAAAAGTTGCTGTAGCATGAAATAAAGTAAACCTATGAGACAAGAACGACTAGCTATTCGACATACCCCGCGCTGACGAATACACTGGTCTCTTTAAAGAAGCTTTTGTGTGGCGATAAGCAATCTCGGAGAATAATGTTCCGATGACAAAGACAATTATTCAGAGAATATGAAATCACCAAAGAGTTGTTTATAGAACGAAATTCAGAACTTACTTTCAGGAACATGAGCCCTAATAGGCAGCAGATTGAACGTTAAGTTAAAATATAATGATGTGCAGCATTTGCTTGGTGAGTATTTCTGTGGTTCGGTTAAAACCAATTTCCAATGAGTTTTGTGTGATTTTGTAGGAATTGAAAACATGAACGCTTTGTTTCTCGTCTTCCTTGGTCTGGTCGGATTCGCTTCGGCTCAGTAAGGCGAAATGATTTCAAGTCATTGAATTTTACAGACTATGTCTAATTTGTGTAATACTAGAGACAGGCACACAGAGACTGCTTTGTGAATATCACAGCCTAACCTGAGTTTTTAATGCATTTTCAACCTCGACATAAAGTTTAGTTACACCTTTATGATAATCCTTCTTAAACCGTCTTCACCTTTTGTGAATTACTTTATCATTGCATAATATTAAGTGTCTGCATGAAGTGAAACTTACATACATATGCATACATATACAATTAGGCTCTGATTATATATATATATTATATATATAGGGCCTATATAAAAGAGAAATAGTCAGACATACAGAAAGTTGTTTCTGATAAGGAATGTGTGTTCAACGTGCTGTGTAGGTATCAGTGTACTCCAGGATTCTGTTCGCAGACCAACGGACTGGATCGTGCGAATGTCCTTGGTTGTCTGTACTTCTGCTATCTGGATATGAGTCTAAATCTGCTCATCGAACACGTCGAAGTCGACGATCGCTACGACGAATGGCGCGGAACAGGTACAGCAGTAGCAGTAGCAGCAGCAGCAGCAGCAGCAGCAGTAGCAGCTGACGAAACAGGGTTTGCATTTGATGGACATATGGCGTCCAAGAGACAGAGGCAGAGAGATGAACAAGTTACGGATGAATGTGTTCAGAGGGATTTTAATGCCACATATATGTAGACCTGTCTGTTCGTATGTAAGTACGTCCGTATGCCGGTGCATCCGTATATATTATATGCATGCAGTTTGGCGGAAAGCAGCTAATTTACAGCCGCTCTGACAAAGCAAAATCGATCTATTACTTTATCCCATTCTGCATCACCAAACATGTTCTATTAACCACATAATTATTGTGTGCAACTTGAAGTACAGATAATTGTTCCTGGATATGAACGTGGAATTGATATGAGTAACTGCGGGCTACTAAGCGTAACAACTTCTATCTTTTGAGTTGTTTCCGTTAAACAACGACTGCCAAATCCTAAACGAAACTATCGTAAACTCGTAGCTTTAACGAGATTTGAGTTAATTTAACAGATTTTCCTACTCTTGTGTTGAAGTATATTGTAACCCTGGGCGCCACAAGGCCGTGCTTTTCTGTTTATAGAGAATATCTGAATTTGTTTACAAATCCTATTGTTATTTCGCAATGTCCAGACGTCGATATCGGTCTTGACCGTTTCCTGGAGGTTCATAGAGCAATAATTCCGGCCTGTGACTCGGAACTGACCGGTGCATACAACGCACTGGCTGTCTTGGACGGCGATACCGTAAGCATAACGCATCTGGACGTCGACTTGTGGTATGACGTACTCGTGTCAATCCAGGGCAGCGGTAAGTCACTAAAATTGACTCATCATCATCATCGTCAAGGTCATCCTCCTCCTCCTCCTCCTCCCCCTCCCTCCTCCTCCTCCTCCTCCTGCTCTTGCTCCGCCTCCTCCTCCTGCTGCTGCTGCTCCTCCTCCTTCTCTTCTGCCTCCAGTTCCTCGTCATCATCATTATGAAGAAAAGGCCGTTTAAATAACTCCAAGTGATTTCGCCATCATCATCATCATCATCATCATCATCATCATCATCATCATCATCATCATCATCATCATCATCATCATCATCATCATCATCATCATCATCATCATCATCATCATCATCATCATCATCATCATCATCATCATCATCATCACCACCACCACCACCCCCATCATCATCATCATCTTCATCATCATCATCATCATCATCATCATCATCATCATCAGTCTCCTTCTCCACTTACTCCTCATACTCTTCCTCTTGTTCCTCCATGTCCTCCATGTCATCATCATCTAAAAAGTTTAAGTAACTCTAAGAATGTTCTCCATCGTCATCATCGCCATCATCATCATCATCATCATCATCATCATCATCATCATCATCATCATGATCGTCGTCTTCATCATCATCATCATCATCATCATCATCAGTCTCCTTCTCCACTTACTCCTCATACTCTTCCTCTTGTTCCTCCATGTCCTCCATGTCATCATCATCTAAAAAGTTTAAGTAACTCTAAGAATGTTCTCCATCGTCATCATCGCCATCATCATCATCATCATCATCATCATCATCATCATCATCATCATGATCGTCGTCTTCGTCATCATCATCATCATCATCAATTGCGAGCCCTTCCTTGGATCGTCGCCGTTTCTATGAGTCTTCGTCGGTCGTCTATGTCTTGAGATAATAGAATTAGGTACTTTTAAATTTAGTTTGTTCTAATCTAATCCAATCTATTATGATGGCTTCTGTAACGCCCATCAACCAATGCTCAAGACTTCTGGTGTTCGTTGCTAAACGATTAACACTTGTAATGAGCCTCTGTTGTCTAGATCTAAACTGACCATCTAAATTTAAATAACCAACCGAATCAGGTGTAAAGGAGAGGCTTCCTGTCTGTTCCTATTGATTGAATAAAACGAAAATACAATACAAAACGATAATGTTACGGTACACTATTACAGTACCCACATGAGCCTTTGACTTAAAGAATAATATTTAATTATCCTTATTCATCAATGACGGTAGCAAGGACAAACAAACAAAAAGAAGAGCAAATAAAAAGAGTTCAAATCTAGAGGAGTAGAGTCTCATCTGTGAGCAGAAAAAGCATGATACAAACAAAATTCACCACAAAATTTATCGACAGTAGAACTTTTTCCCGAAATCTAGTTTTCTAATTTTCCGATTTTCCCTCACCCGTCGGGAATTCGTATATACGGGTAAATATGGTCAACACATCAAAGATTAATTCTGAAACTTTTCCAGACCGCACAGTTTAGGGTACACTATAGAGAGTTCAGGTTACCCCTACTATGATTCATCGCTTAATAATTCCATCTAATAAGCACGTCTGAATAGGCTATCTATATTACAGAGACGAGTTGTACGTATTATTGCTGGGAGATCATTGATAACTAACACTGCAAGTAGATTTAGTATACTACGAATACTTAATATCCCTCAGATAAATAAATTGCAAATATGTGAATTTATGTATCGTTTCGCCAACAAATCTCTTCCCCCAATCTTCAGTCGCTACTTCTCTAAGATCTCTGACACACATTCTCATTATACAAGATCTCTTGATAACTTTGATGGAACCTATGCCCGCACTAACACTCGTTATTTTACCTTAAGATGTGCTGGTCCTTCTGCCTGGAATAACCTACCGAAGTCACTACGCACTCTTCCAAATCTTGCCCTATTTAAAAAAAAGGTCAGAGCCTACCTCCTTGACAATAGTCAATGCGTTATCTAAATATGATTATTCATTGTTATACCACAATTAGTTAAGTGACCTAGTTAAGTGTTGTTAGTTAAGCCAGTTATTCGAATTTTTCTGACAATGCTATTTGTGTAAACTATATTCAACTGTCATCCCTCTGCTAACATGGTACACGGGTTTCCCTAACTTAGCGGGACTTCAGTCCCTTCTGGGAACCCGATTGTTTCCCTCAAACGTTAATTAGATGATCATGTGATCTGTCTGTTTTAATTTCTAAACTTATGATTGTTGATTATGTTTATTCTGATCACTACTTGTAAACTATTCTATGGAAACAATAAAAGGATTGATTGATTGATTGATTGATTGATTGATTGATTGATTGACAGTGATCATTGACAAGCTGCAATAACACAGGCTCACTAATCTTACCACATTTGATTTACAATGAATTGAACGACCTGCCCTTTAAAGCTCGTCGTCATTCATTCATTCATTCATTTCAAGTATTTATATAGCGCCCCCTCCGAGAAACCTATGAACACATGGGTAGCATGCTCATTTTTTGACGTATTATATAATTGCAGCAGATGTTGTAGTTTTAAAAATCACACAATAGAGTAGACGTGATAAGAAATGTCGCATTATTAGATAAAACGATAAGGTGATGATAACCTGTCGCATTGTTCCGCTCGAGCCCTGGGAAAGAACAAAGACAGTTCAAAATATGGGTCTCCTCAAACGACCTCGACATTGGTTACATAACCCTAGTGGCGCTGCATTCGACAAAGGTAGGGGGCCAGCCAGATAGGTAGCTGAAAATATCAAGATATTTTAGTTACAAAGATACGATAGTTGATACATCATTGTGTAATATACAGTGTTTAACGACATCTTATGGCTGCCAGGACTGAGAGCTCGATCTTGCCTTACATTGAAATCCATCCACCTCAATGCACAAGTCCTTTACCTTATGTAAAACCAGCCGTCTGTCTGATCGCGTCATGTAAAGCGTGTCAATGACTCTGACCTTTGTAACCTTCGCTAAGTGGAACAGCCTTTCTTATCTTAAACACCAGACACGTCAGTCGCACGGCAAAGATAGGAATTGTCACATCTGATTGCAAGATATCTTCCATGATAACAGGGTCACTTGCGAAGTATATAAGACCCGCCAAATCAGCCAACGATCACAGTCGCTTTCCAGTTGGTCAACAGTCGTCTTCAGCTTCAAGCTTCGTCTGCACAGACTACTCTTACGCTTGCGTGAGTAATTTCATATAATAAAACACTTTGCATAAGGTCTATAGGCCTATATTATACGGTAAATACTTAATGACATTGGCTGGTGGGTCATTTCTTGATGTTCATAAAACTGATTTGACAGTGCAATTGAATTTTAAAGACTATGTCTAATTTGTGTAATTCTAGAGACAAGCACACAGAGAGTCCAGTCCGACAGATAGGCAGACAGACACAGAGATTAGTGGGTATTTCTTTAGGAAAAAACAAAAGTTGCTGTAGCATGAAATAAAGTAAACCTATGAGACAAGAACGACTAGCTATTCGACATACCCCGCGCTGACGAATACACTGGTCTCTTTAAAGAAGCTTTTGTGTGGCGATAAGCAATCTCGGAGAATAATGTTCCGATGACAAAGACAATTATTCAGAGAATATGAAATCACCAAAGAGTTGTTTATAGAACGAAATTCAGAACTTACTTTCAGGAACATGAGCCCTAATAGGCAGCAGATTGAACGTTAAGTTAAAATATAATGATGTGCAGCATTTGCTTGGTGAGTATTTCCGTGGTTCGGTTAAAACCAATTTCCAATGAGTTTTGTGTGATTTTGTAGGAATTGGAAACATGAACGCTTTGTTTCTCGTCTTCCTTGGTCTGGTCGGATTCGCTTCGGCTCAGTAAGGCGAAATGATTTCAAGTCATTGAATTTTAAAGACTATGTCTAAGTTGTGTAATTCTAGAGACAGGCACACAGAGACTGCTTTGTGAATATCACAGCCTAACCTGAGTTTTTAATGCATTTTCAACCTCGACATAAAGTTTAGTTACACCTTTAAAGTTTAGTTACACCTTTAAAGTTTAGTTACACCTTTATGCTATTAATCCTTCTTAAACCGCCTTCACCTTTTGTGAATTACTTTATCATTGCATAATATTAAGTGTCTGAATGAAGTGAAACTTACATACATATGCATACATATACAATTAGGCTCTGATATATATATATATATTATATATATAGGGCCTATATAAAAGAGAAATAGTCAGACATACAGAAAGTTGTTTCTGATAAGGAATGTGTGTTCAACGTGCTGTGTAGGTATCAGTGTACTCCAGGATTCTGTTCGCAGACCAACGGACTGGATCGTGCGAATGTCCTTGGTTGTCTGTACTTCTGTTATCTGGATATGAGTCTAAATCTGCTCATCGAACACGTCGAAGTCGACGATCGCTACGACGAATGGCGCGGAACAGGTACAGCAGTAGCAGTAGCAGCAGCAGCAGCAGCAGTAGCAGCTGACGAAACAGGGTTTGCATTTGATGGACATATGGCGTCCAAGAGACAGAGGCAGAGAGATGAACAAGTTACGGATGAATGTGTTCAGAGGGATTTTAATGCCACATATATGTAGACCTGTCTGTTCGTATGTAAGTACGTCCGTATGCCGGTGCATCCGTATATATTATATATGCATGCAGTTTGGCGGAAAGCAGCTCATTTACAGCCGCTCTGACAAAGCAAAATCGATCTATTACTTTATCCCATTCTGCATCACCAAACATGTTCTATTAACCACATAATTATTGTGTGCAACTTGAAGTACAGATAATTGTTCCTGGATATGAAGGTGGAATTGATATGAGTAACTGCGGGCTACTAAGCGGAACAACTTCTATCTTTTGAGTTGTTTCCGTTAAACAACGACTGCCAAATCCTAAACGAAACTATCGTAAACTCGTAGCTTTAACGAGATTTGAGTTAATTTAACAGATTTTCCTACTCTTGTGTTGAAGTATATTGTAACCCTGGGCGCCACAAGGCCGTGCTTTTCTGTTTATAGAGAATATGATCTGAATTTGTTTACAAATCCTATTGTTATTTCGCAATGTCCAGACGTCGATATCGGTCTTGACCGTTTCCTGGAGGTTCATAGAGCAATAATTCCGGCCTGTGACTCGGAACTGACCGGTGCATACAACGCACTGGCTGTCTTGGACGGCGATACCGTAAGCATAACGCATCTGGACGTCGACTTGTGGTATGACGTACTCGTGTCAGTCCAGGGCAGCGGTAAGTGACTAAAATAGAACGACCAACACGTGGTCTTACAGACCTCATTTCTAAGCCTTGAAATCGACATCTCAGTTTTCGAAAGTCAACCATATCACTAACATAATGGCTCGCATTTTATTAAATTACTGATCGGCTGAAAACTATATGCAGGAATTTTTGACCGATCACGAGCTAAACTCTTCTTGGTGATAAATTAAACCATAATTATTTAATTTGTAATGGATCAGGGATACAATCACTTGTATATTAGGCCTAAGAGCTAATGTTTTTAAACGAATTAATGGCTATCGGTTAAAATTAAAGCCGCAATTAAATATCGTTCGGTATATATTCCATTATCGTTACAGAAACATTAGCTATTATTATACTAGTGTTTTTCTTCTTGATATTAATTTACAACTTATCTGCAATACATTTTATTTGGGTCTCCGATGAGTCTCTCTAGAGAGGAGCTCCATAATTCTGCAATTACAATTACGTCAGATAACATTATATTACATGTATGTAACGTAAAGCAGGAGAGACTAACTGGTTTTCTTATTTCTTACCTGACAGTATTATATCATGTGACCTAAAACAGCACATGGCTGACATATTTCATTACATCTCTTACCAGATTCCATAATATCACGTCATATCAAACGGTGGAAACAAATTTGTCTTCTTATATCTTCCAGATCCCATAATATAACGTAACACAAAACAGTAAAAAAAATAATTATTTTCTTAGTTCTATCATGAAGCCTATAATTATAAATAATCATAGCTTATGGGTTTGGCAATTACGTAGTTGTTGAATGGAATAGCTATGTAAGCGCGTCCGCCCACGCAGACTATTCATTCAAGAACAACCTAAGCCTGGGGAAGCTAACGCACATGTATATAATGAAACTGACAATGAAGTTTATAATCTTCTTATTAAGTTATCAAACACATAGTCAATTAAACAATTATGGCAAACACCCAAATGACATACTTGACATAATTAATAATGATCTTTATAAAGGTAAGGTAACAAATGACACAGCTGACCTTAGATAATAATAATTGACTCTTAAATAATAATAACTCCTAAGATATTGAGCTACGACTAACCCTCCCATAATAATAATCTATGTAATAATAATAATTCTACCTTGTGAGCTGGAACCGTCAAGAAGCTAGCTAATCTAGTGAGTTGAAGGCTTTATAGTGGCTCGCTAAGAGGCACGCATCACTCAGCCAATCCCAGCAGAGATCCAGCCTTCCAGGAAGGCTAGCTTAAAGTAGCTGCCAGTAAATGCCCTGCCCGGAACTATTACGACACAGCGAATTAGAAGGAGTCTATATTTGTTATAAAAGAATAATAATTAATTAATTATATATATTAGGTCCATGATATTCCTCCCCTTCGTCAAGCACAAAATCTCCCGATTTTGAATTATACTTCTAAAATAGAACCGCCCTTTTAACAAGCAATATGAGCAATAATAGGCACCGAAGACTACCGTAAAAATGAAGTTAAATGCAATTTGCAAAATACCCAGAAAAACACACATAAACTCAATTAAAACCCTAAAGAAACTTCTACATCAACCCTGAAAATATAATAATAGAGACAAATTAATAATATCAGCAGAATAATAACCACAAGCGCACATTTATGTGTAACACATAAAAAAACAGTAGTGAAAGATAACTCAGGAGTCATTTGTACCGATTAAAATAAAAGTAAGAAGGTATTACCTTGAAATTAACTTGTATATGTATCGATATGTTCGGTATACTAGAATTTTCAGAATATTATGTAAACATTATCATTGTTATCAGATAGATAAATTAAGTCGATGAAAACTAATTCGGTCCTGAAAGTAGATGTTATATATTTTGAAAAGAATATTTTTGCGGCCGCAATTCATTATTTCACAAAATAAGTCTCAGAGACTGAAAAATCTAAAAAGACAAAATTTCAAAGAGCGCTCACTCTATCTTTAAAATACTAATTAACTATTGCCGTAGAAAACTTACATTGAAAATATTAGCACAAAATTTTCTTTTTAAATTTGAAGTAGTACCATAAAAAAATTATTTCAACTGTATACTATGTTGAGGAAATATAATACTCATTCGAATAACTGCATAACTTTTGCTATTGCGAGATTATGATATGGAATAGCTCCTATAAAAATAAGCGGTAAAACACACAAGATTATGAAAATTAAAACAATGAAAATGTAAAATTACATACAATACATAACACAACCTATATTGATTATGATTATGAAAGAAAAACGTACGTTGAACCAATAAACATTTTACCCTTACACCTAAGTGTTAAAACACCTAGTAATTTTAGACAACACATAAAAACATGGACTTGAAACAACATCTTAGGATGGTAAAATAAGAAGTGTCATATGCAGTAGTATGAACGTGTATAAAATCAATCATAAAAGATAGCATATTGTAATATCGAACTAAGTGACTTATAAAATAATAGATAAAAACTGTAAATAACCCGTAATAACGGAAAGAAACCTGAAACAGGCTTGCTATGCATGCGCTATCGGCACGACTTATTAAACTATGAACTACACATGCTGCTGCGAGGTAAACCTTCATATGCGAGCACGAAATAAAGTAAGTCACAATAGTAAGATGAACACTCAACACTTAACTAATATAAAATGACCATAACGAACATGATCAACATGCATTAACACGATCCGATGTAACAACCAAGACATGGTTAACACTTGTATACCAAACAAATAAAACATAGACTTACGAGATAAACTATGACCTGCTATAAATATAGTAAATGAAAAAATATGAATAATATGATTGAAATGTTGAAACAAAAATCTGTGATAGATCATGGAGTAAGCTATAAAAGAATCTATAAAACACGACTTGTATGAAGTCATAAAATTTCATAACAAAATTAAGGTGAATTTGGTAATTTGCCAAATGCAATGTGCCGTAACACGAAGTTTTACACCCCATGGTGAAAGAAAGCATGTTTTGCACAAACCTGACCCATGTGACTCGTAAATAAAATAGCCTAAAAATAATATGCGTACGCTTATCGGCACGACTTTAACTAGTAAAAATATGCTTATCGGAGGTATACCTGCTGACGATAGCTCTTGAAATAATATGAGTCACACCGGAAAGATTACATACTCAACGCTAATCAAACACAGGATGAGTGAAAACCTAACGTCATGACTCATAACACGCAAGTCGAGAATTAAGTTATAAACCAAAAATTAATGAAATATATGTATATGTGTAATATCAGTGACAATAAAATATTAAAATGCAGTCTATGACATATTGATAAAAATAGAATATATAGTCCTTTTAATAAGTAACTAGACACACATTAATCTCGTATCTTATAAAACACATAGACATCAAAACGTAACTACACGATATAAAAAATGATGATGATGATGATATAAAATCTGCGTTAAAACAGGTCGAGGCTTTTACACCAGATGGCCATGAAATGAGTAAAGGGTTTGCCACTTCCTCTTCACAAACAAGTGTGGGTGAGCAACTTGCTTAGGGTCGCTATACTATGGCGATAGATAAGGATGAACTGTTTAGACCATAACCTACCCACTAAACCACAGTATCCCAAATTAAACATTTAAAACGACAGTGCTAAGTACTCTCCGCACTGAGAACTCAAAACGACTCGCTACACAGAAGAAGAACTCCTTCTCACTAGTATACAAAACATGAAGACATTACTTCGATTCAAGGACTGATAGCCCTATATATAAAA
>JACEVL010000201.1:510598-534041 GCA_020284085.1 Aporrectodea caliginosa
TTTACTCACAAAAAAGGCGTTTATAGAACGAAATTTAGACTTTTCTTTTAGGAATACGTCTCCAAAAAGACAGCAGATAAAATTTAAAATTAAATTATAATCATGTGCAGCTTATTCTCGAAGAGTATTTCTGTGGCTCGGTTAAAACGAATTTTCATATGAGTTGTGTGTGATTTTGTAGGAATCGGAAACATGAACGCTCTGCTTCTCGTCTTCCTTGGTCTGGTCGGATTCGCTTCGGCTCAGTAAGGCGACATGATTTCAAATCGTTTATTCAACTGCCTTCTGAACATCACAGCGTAACCTGAGTCTTTCTTGTATCTACAACTTCAATTTAAGGCTTAGTTACTGATAAATGTTAATCCTTCTTAAACCGTCTTCACCTCTTGTGAGGAACTTTAACATGCCACAATATTAAGTGTCTGCATAATGTAAAACTCACATACATATAAATATATACAAATAGGCTATAATATGTACGCAATAGAAGAGGAATAGTCAGACATACAGAAAGTTGTTTCTGATAAAGAGTGTGTGTTCAATGTGCTGTGTACATGTAGGTATGAGTGTACTCCAGGATTCTGTTCGCAGACCAACGAACTGGATCGTGCGGATGTCCTTGGTTGTCTGTACTTCTGCTATCTGGATATGAGTCTAAATCTGCTCATCGAACACGTCGAAGTCGACGATCGCTACGACGAATGGCGCGGAACAGGTACAGCAGTAGCAGTAGCAGCAGCAGCAGCAGCAGCAGCTGACGAAACAGGGTTTGCATTTGATGGACATATGGCGTCCAAGAGACAGAGGCAGAGAGATGAACAAGTTACGGATGAATGTGTTCAGAGGGATTTTAATGCCACATATATGTATGCTATGTATGTAGACCTGTCTGTTCGTATGTAAGTACGTCCGAATGCCGCTGCATCCGCATAATTATATGCATGCAGTTTGGCGGAAAGCAGCTCATTTACAGCCGCTCTGACAAAGCAAAATCGATCTATTACTTTATCCCATTCTGCATCACCAAACATGTTCTATTAACCACATATTGTGAGCAACTTGAAGTACAGCTAAATTGTTCTTGGATATGAACGTGGAATTGATATGAGTAACTGCGGGCTTCTAAGCGGAAAAACTTCTATCTTTTGAGTTGTTTCCGTTAAACAACGACTGCCAAATCCTAAACGAAACTATCGTAAACTCGTAGCTTTAACGAGATTTGAGTTAATTTAACAGATTTTTCCTACTCTTGTGTTGAAGGCCGTGCTTTTCTGTTTATAGAGAATATTTTAATTTGTTTACAAATCCTATTGTTATTTCGCAATGTACAGACGTCGATATCGGTCTTGACCGTTTCCTGGAGGTTCATAGAGCAATAATTCCGGCCTGTGACTCGGAACTGACCGGTGCATACAACGCACTGGCTGTCCTGGATGGTGATACCGTAAGCATAACGCATCTGGACGTCGACTTGTGGTATGACGTACTCGTGTCAGTCCAGGGCAGCGGTAAGTCACTAAAATTGAACGACCAACACGTCGTCTTACAGACCTCAATTCTAAGCCTTAAAAATTTTTCCCAAAACCCTCTTTTGGGCCCAAAAATTCACCTAAAATAAGGGCCGGGCTTTTTTAATTAAATTCTTCGGTAAAAAAACCAAAATTTTTTTGGGCGGGCATTTTTGAACCGACAATTTTTTTTAAACTTTCTTGGTTTAAAATTAAACCAAATTAATTTTTAATTTTAATGGTTCGGGGAAACTTTACTTTATTTAAAAGGGCCTTTTTAAAAATTTAATTTTTTTAAACAATTTTTTTTGGGCTATGGTTTTTAAAATTAAATTCGCAATTCAATTCTTTCGGAAAAATTATATTCCATTATTTTAACAAAACATCACTCCGTCCATCATTAACACGCCGGTATAACACGCCGGTATATAGTCCGTCCATCTGCATGTCCACCCACCCACCTATGGAATTTGTGCAACATTAAGAAATAAGAAAACCAGTTAGTCTCTCCTGCTTTACGTTACATAATATAATGTTATCTGACGTAATTGTAATTGCAGAATTATGGAGCTCCTCTCTAGAGAGACTCATCGGAGACCCAAATAAAATGTATTGCAGATAAGTTGTAAATTAATATCAAGAAGAAAAACACTAGTATAATAATAGCTAATATTTCTGTAACGATAATGGAATATATACCGAACGATATTTAATTGCGACTTTAATTTTAACCGATAGCCATTAATTCGTTTAAAAACATTAGCTCTTATGCCTAATATACAAGAGATTGTATCCCTGATCCATTACAAAATAAATAATTATGGTTTAATTTATCACCATTGAAGAAGAGTTTAGCTCGTGATCGGTCAAAAATGCTCGCTTATAGTTTTCAGCCGATCAGTAATTTAATATAGGGCCTAATGCGAGCCATTATGTTAGTGATACGCTTGACTTTCAAAAACTGAGATGTCGATTTCAAGGCTTTTACAACTTAGAAATTAGATCTGTAAGACCACGTGTTGGTCGTTCAATTTTAGTGACTTACCGCTGCCCTGGACTGACACGAGTACGTCATACCACAAGTCGACGTCCAGATGCGTTATGCTTACGGTATCACCATCCAGGACAGCCAGTGCGTTGTATGCACCGGTCAGTTCCGAGTCACAGGCCGGAATTATTGCTCTGTGAACCTCCAGGAAACGGTCAAGACCGATATCGACGTCTGCACATTGCGAAATAACAATAGGATTTGTAAACAAATTCAGATATTCTCTATAAACAGAAAAGCACGGCCTTGTGGCGCCCAGGGTTACAATATACTTCAACACAAGAGTAGGAAAATCTGTTAAATTAACTAAAATCTCGTTAAAGCTACGAGTTTACGATAGTTTCGTTTAGGATTTGGCAGTCGTTGTTTAACGGAAACAAGTCAAAAGATAGAAGTTGTTCCGCTTAGTAGCTCGCAGTTACTCATATCAATTCCACGTTCATATCCAGGAACAATTTAGCTGTATATATACTTCAAGTTGCACACAATAATTATGTGGTTAATAGAACATGTTTGGTGATGCAGAATGGGATAAAGTAATAGATCGATTTTGCTTTGTCAGAGCGGCTGTAAATGAGCTGCTTTCGGCCAAACTGCATGCATATATAATATATACGGATGCACCGGCATACGTACGTACTTAGATATGAACAGACATACATACATAGTATACATATATGAGGCATAGAAATCCTTCTGAACACATTCATCCGTAAGTTTTTCATCTTTCTGTCTCTGTCTCTTGGACGCAATGTCCATCAAATGCAAACCCTGTTTCGTCAGCTGCTACTGCTGCTGTACCTGTTCCGCGCCATTCGTCGTAGCGATCGTCGACTTCGACGTGTTCGATCAACAGATTTAGACTCATATCCAGATAGCAGAAGTACAGACAACCAAGGACATTCGCACGATCCAGTCCGTTGGTCTGCGAACAGAATCCTGGAGTACACTGATACCTACACAGCACGTTGAACACACACTCCTTATCAGAAACAACTTTCTGTATGTCTGACTATTTCTCTTTTATATAGGCCCTATATATATATATATATATAATCAGGGCCTAATTGTATAATATGTATGCATATGTATGTAAGTTTCACTTCATTCAGACACTTAATATTATGCAATGATAAAGTAATTCACAAAAGGTGAAGACGGTTTAAGAAGGATTAGCACAAAGGTGTAACTAAACTTTATGTCGAGGTTGAAAATGCATTAAAAACTCAGGTTAGGCTGTGATATTCACAAAGCAGTCTCTGTGTGCCTGTCTCTAGTATTACACAAATTAGACATAGTCTTTAAAATTCAATGACTTGAAATCATTTCGCCTTACTGAGCCGAAGCGAATCCGACCAGACCAAGGAAGACGAGAAACAGAGCGTTCATGTTTCCGATTCCTACAAAATCACACAAAACTCATTGGAAATTGGTTTTAACCGAACCACGGAAATACTCGGCAAGCAAATGCTGCACATCATTATATTTTAACTTAAACTTCAATCTGCTGCTTATTAGGACTCATGTTCCTGAAAGAAAGTTCTGAATTCCGCTCTAAGAACAACTTTTTGGTGATTTCATATTCTCTGAATAATTGTCTTTGTCATCGGAACATTAATCTCCGAGATTGCTTATCGCCACACAAAAGCTTCTTTAAAGAGACCAGTGTATTCGTCAGCGCTATTGGGAATAGCTAGTCGTTCTTGTCTCATAGGTTTACTTTATTTCATGCTACAGCAACTTTTGTTTTTTACTAAAGAAATACCCACTATTTTAGTGTCTGTCTGTCTCTGTGTCTGTCTGCCTATCTGTCGGACTCTCTGTGTGCCTGTCTCTAGAATTACACAAATACAAATTAGACATAGTCTTTAAAATTCAATTGCACTGTCATATCAGTTTTATGAACATCAAGAAATGATCCACCAGCTAATGTGATTAAGTATTTATCGTGTAATTATAGGCCTATAGACCTTATGCAAAGTGTTTTATTATATGAAATTACTCACGCTAGCGTAAGAGTATAGTCTGTGCAGACGAAGCTTGAAGCTGAAGACGACAGTTGACCAACTGGAAAGCGACAGTGATCATTGGCTGCTTTTGGGGTCTTATATACTTCGCAAATGACCCTGTTATCATGGGTCATAAAAATTATACTATACTCAGATGTGGCACTTCTTATCTTTGCCGTGAGATTGTCGTGTCTGGTGTTTAAGATAAGAAAGGCCGTTCCACTTAACGAAGGTGATAAAGGTCAGAGTCATTGACACGCTTTACCTATCCCGATCAGACGGCTGGTGTTGCATAACGTAAGGGACCTGTGCATTGAGGTGGATGTAAGGTAAGATCGAGCTTTCGGCCCTGGCAGTTAAAAGATGTCTATAAACACTGAAAACTACATAAAGATGTATTAACTACCACATCTTTATTGCTAGAATATCGTGATATTTTCAGCTACCTATCTGGCTGGCCCCCATGTTTGTTGAAGGCAGCGCCACTAGGGTTATGTAACCAATGTCGAGGTCGTTTGAGGAGACCCGTATTTTGAACTGCCTTTTGTTCTTTCCCAGGACTCGAACGGAACAATACGACAGGTTATCATAACTTTATCGTTTTATCAAATAATACGACTTTTCTTGTCGTCTCCTCTATTGTGTGATTTTTAAAACTACAACATCTGCTGCAGCCATTATATAATACGTCCAAATATGAACATGCGACCCTTGTGCTTATAGGTTTCTGGTGGGTTGAGAGGGCGCTATATAAATACTTGAAGTGAATGAATGAATGAATGAATGAATATGTGCATTAAAGGATAGGTCGTTCAATTAATTGTGTATCAAATGTGGTAAGATTAGTGAGCCTGTTTCAGTGCATCTTGTCAATGTTCACTGTCCACCGTGTTTATTTCATGGAATGGAAGCGGTTTATCTTAGTAGGGGTAACCTGAACTCTGTAGTCTGAAAAAGTTTCAGAATTAATCTTTGATGTGTTGACCATATTTAAATATATATATACGAAATCCCGACGGGTGAGGGAGAATGGGAAAATTAAAAACCAGATTTCTAAAAATTTCTACTGTCGATAAATTTGTGTTGAATTTTGTTTGTAACATGCTATAAACGTGACATCTGTTTCAATGTTTTTTGCTGCTCACAGATGGGACTCTACACCTCTAGATTCGATCTCTTTTTATTTGTTCTTCTTTTCTTTTTCTTTATTATTGCTATCGTCATTGATGAATAGAGATAGCTAAATATTATTCTTTAAGTCAAAGGCTCACATGGGCTCTATGATAGTGTACCGTAACATTATCGTATTGTATTGTATTTTCGTTTATTAAATCAATAGGAGCAGACAGGATGCCTCTCCTTAACATGTGGTTAGGTTGGTTATTTAAATTTAGATGGTCAGTTGTTTCTGATAAGGAGTGTGTGTTCAACGTGCTGTGTAGGTATCAGTGTACTCCAGGATTCTGTTCGCAGACCAACGGACTGGATCGTTCGGATGTCCTTGGTTGTCTGTACTTCTGTTATCTGGATATGAGTCTAAATCTGCTCATCGAACACGTCGAAATCGACGATCGCTACGACGAATGGCGCGGAACAGGTACAGCAGCAGCAGCAGACGAAGAAACAGGGTTTGCATTTTATGGGCATGGTGTCCAAGAGACAGAGGCAGAGAGTTGAAAAAGTTACGGATGAATGTGTTCAGAGGGATTTTAATGCCTCACATATGTAGGGCCTATGCTATGTAGCCTATGTAGACCTGTCTGTTCGTATGTATAATGTAAGTACGTACGTATGCATGTGCATCCGCATAATTATATGCATGCAGTTTTGCGGAAATCAGCTCATTCACAGTTGATCTGACGAAGCAAAATCGATCTATTACTTTATCCCATTCTGCATCACCAAATATGTTCTATTGACCACACATTTTATGCAACTTGAAGTACAGTTAAATTGTTCCTGGACATGAATGTGGAATTGCTGTAAGAAACTGCGGGTTTCTAAGCGGAACAACTTCTATCTTTTGAGTTGTTTTTGTTAAACAACGACTGCCAAATCCTAAACGAAACTTTCGTAAACTCGTAGCTTTAATGAGATTTGAGTTAATTTAACAGATTTTCCCACTCTTGTGTTGAAGTACATGGTAACTGAAGGCGCTATTAGGACGGGCTTTTCTGTTTACAGGGAATATTTGAATTTGTTTACAAATCCTATTGTTATTTCGCAATGTGCAGACGTCGATATCGGTCTTGACCGTTTCCTGGAGGTTCACAGAGCAATAATTCCGGCCTGTGACTCGGAACTGACCGGTGCATACAACGCACTGGCTGTCCTGGACGGTGATACCGTAAGCATAACGCATCTGGACGTCGACTTGTGGTATGACCTACTCGTGTCAGTCCAGGGCAGCGGTAAGTCACTAAAATAGAACGACCACCATGTGTAATCTTGCAGACCTACTTTTAAAGTAATATGAGCCTTGCAATTGGCATCTGAGGTTGCGAACGTCAACTTTAATGACAAAATCATATTTAAATTGTGACGAATAAGAAATAAAACCACTTGTGTATTAATAGCTTTTGTTCTTTTACGTATTAATGACTATCGTTTAAAAGTAAAACGGCAAATCAACATAGTACGAAATATTTTTTCTATTATCGTTATAGAAACATGAGGTTTATTATTCCAGTGTTTATCTTTTTGATAATTTACAACTTCTCTGCAATACATTTCATTTTAATCTCCAATGAGTTTCTCTAGAGAAGCGCTGCATTATTCTGCAATTACAAATACGTCAGATCACAATAATATTATAAGTTAAAAAGTACAGAACTAACTCGTTTTCTTATTTCTTACCAGAGAGTATTGCATCACGTGACCTAACGCAGTAGAAAACTGATTTCATTACTTCTAACCAGATTCCATTATATCACGTGACGAAAAAAATGCCTTCATAAATTATCTTGAAGACCCCATTATATCACAGTAGAGATTCCATTATATCTCGTAACGTAAAACGGTTGAAAACTCATTTGTCTTGTTAGAAAAATCAGTTGTTTTCTTATTTCTTACAGAACCGATTACTGCAGCTGGTTTCCAGACTTGGTGGCGTGGGGTGAGTGAAGTTTTAGTAACTTCTATCTAAGGTGACAATATTTATTTAGACATGTCTTCCACTTATCGTCTGTCTGTTTGCTTTTTGCTCTATCCATTCACTCACGTTTCGTTTCCGTCAGAATAGGTCGATGGATCCATAAATGACTCTCAATTGTCTTACTTTCACAACCTCTTAACCCAGTCACTCACCCCTGCAGTCCGTCAATCATGCATTTATCCATCCATCCATCCATCCATCCATCCATCCATCCATTCATCCATGACCATCAATCCGCCCATCATTAACACGCCCGTATTATAGCGTCCGTCCGTTCGTCCGTCCTTCCTCCTGTCCACCGACACATCCACCCATCTATCGAATTTATGCAGCATCAAATTTTAGTTATATCATATATTTGAAGAATATCACGAATGTCAACATTGAAGATCACATCAAATAATATTTCTTGGTGTTGTCTGTTTCAGCTGTACGATCGCATCGTCGACCCAACCTGCACACTCCCATACCCATAAGATCCAAATGCGGAAAGCCTCGGCCAAAGAATGTCATGTCGCGGGTGTACGAGGCTCTGCAATGTGATGACTACGACACACCGGAATTAACTTTACGCATATTCAAGCGGCGATCTTAATTTCTTGCCTCTGTAAAAATAAAAGAACAGCCATTGTGCAATCCAGATAAATATCGTTCTTTGTTGTATATTCTCCAGAAACTATTCACCACAACAAAGGTTTCAAAAAGGCGCTGCACAGATGGCAATACGTAAACATTCGTGTACACATACATGTACATACAATATTTCATGTATGCATACCTCATACACATACATAAATATATACACATACATAAATATATTCACACACATATACACGTATACAGTCGTGCAAATAAGTACAATCTTTCATGCATACGTATACACATACATGCATGCAGGTGTGCATATATGCATAGATACAAACATGCACACATATATATATACACATGCGTATGTAGATACGTACATACATACTTACGCACATACATAAAAAAACACGTACAGAATGTCCACACATACATACAAACATATGTGCACACATACGTACATACACACACACACACACCCACACGCAGAAACGCATACCTACACACAAAAACATGCATGTATACATACACTGACACATACATACTGTGGCGTTTTTGCCAGGGCCCACCCTCTGTTTTTAGGCCTCCCTGTTTTTGGACCACCCTCGGGTTGCGGTAGGCATGGCAACTTAGCCTGTGGACTCCCTGCCCAAGGATCCTGCCCAGGGATCCCAGTCAGCCGAGGATCCCAGCCAAGGCCTCCCCCCCGCCAAGGATCCCAGCCAGCAAAGGATCCCAGCCAAGGCCTTCCCCCGCCAAGGATCCCAGCCAAGGATCCCAGTCAGCCGAGGATCCCAGCCAAGGCCTCCCCCCCGCCAAGGATCCCAGCCAAGGATCCCAGCCAGCCGAGGATCCCAGCCAAGGATCCCAGCCAGGGATCCCAGTCAGCCGAGGGATCCCAGCCAAGGGATCCCAGCCAAGGATCCCAGCCGGGGATCCCTGCCCAGCTGGGTATATATAGAGGGCGCTTGTGTGTAGAGTGAAGTTGGCGGAGAAGTTGGTTTGGTATATTTCTAGAGAGTCGGTCTGCCTGTGAATGTATCTCGTGGTGTTGATGTGTGAATAAAGATCGTCTTTGAACTACGGTGTTCTCTTCCTTCGGTGGGTGATACTGATTGCTGCAGCTAGTCGGCTGGCGGATGCTGAAACCCTTCGAATACCACGGAGGTCCTACTTACGCTCCCATCCTGAGCGACACGCGCCTGACACTCGCATCCTGAGAGAGAACAGAAACCCCGTTTTTGTCACATTGGTACCAGAGCCAGTGGGGTTTTGTCGAGATTTCCTGCCGCCGACGACGCTAGAATCAACCGAGGATTCCGATGGGTGACGAAGACGACACCATCCCCTATGCTGCTTGGGACATGGCCGATCTGCCGTCGAAGATATCTACGCCAGCTGCGATGCGAATGGCCGCGATAGGAACGAAGCCGGACAGAAGCCGTTTCATTGAAGATCTCGCCTTTCCGATGCCAGGTCTGATTCGCACGCCGGCCGAGATGTCAACACCAGCTGCCAGGAGAGAGACGATAGAGAGGCCGCCGGACCGAAGCCGCCTGCTGTCCGAGATCGACTTCGATGACCCAGAGCCGGTGAGATCGAGCTCCCGCGAAGACAGGGAAGCCGAGATGACCGTGAAGCCGGAGAGAACGAGTCTTGGAGGAAAGACGGGCGAATCGACGACGAAAAAGAGGAAATTGAAAGCGAATTTCCGCGAGGAGACTGAAAGACCGCACGCTCCCGGGACTTCGACGCCGAATCTGCTAGAAAATGTCAGCGACCTGCTGCGAAGCCGCCCGACGCCGATGAAACCAGGCAAGTTCGATGGGACGGGCTCGTTGGAGTCATTCCTGGTGCAGTTCGAGGTCTGCGCAAGGCACAACAAGTGGACGGCCGTGGACCGGGTCGACTACTTGCGATGTTCGCTAGAGAAGGCCGCTACACAGCTTCTCTGGGACTTCGGCGCTCAACCGAGCGTAAGCTACGAGGAACTTGTCGAACGCCTTCGGCAGAGATACGGGACGGAAGGCCAGGCAGAAACCTTCCGCGCCCAGCTGTACTACCGCCGTCAACGCCCGGAAGAGAACCTCAGCGACCTGCTGCATGAGATCCGACGACTGGTGGTCTTGGCCTACCCGGTGCCTTCCAACGAGACGACGCAGATCATCGCGAAGGATGCCTTCCTGGAAGCGATGAGAGACCGGGAGCTCTCGCTCAAAGTACGCGAGCGAGAACCGAAGAACCTGGACGAGGCATACCGGACCGCACTGCGTCTGGAGGCCTATCAACGGACGAACGACGCCGACGATCGCCGCAGACAGCCAAACCGAGTGCGAGGGACGCAAGAAACCGACCTGAGCGCCCAGCTTCAGGCTCAGATGGACCGCTTCTTGAATACTCAGCGAGATGAGCAGCGGAAATGGCAGCAAGAGATGGAGAAAAGAATGGACGAGCAATTCCGCGTGCTGCGCCGAAGCCCTCCGATGACCGACGAACCGAGTCATGAAATCCGACCTGAGCGAGACCGCCCAGGCCCTTCGGAGAATCAGCGACGCGAAATGACCTGCTTCAACTGCGGACGAGCCGGTCACATGGCCCGTAACTGCCGACGAGATCGCCGACACCAGAATCGCCAGAATCGACAGCCCGCGACGACCGAGCCCGATGCTTCGACGCCACCGGCCCGGTGGTCATGAACCATACGACGCGCCCAAGAATGCCGGACCGTGCTACGAACAACGCAGTCTACATCCGCGGTGAGATCAACGGACGATCGCAGCTATGCCTGATCGACACTGGATCGGAAGTCAGCCTGGTGCCTTCATCTACTGTCGACGGGTTAGAACTTCGCTCTTGCAATCGCGTTTTGATGGCTGCTAATGGGTCCGATATAAATGTCCTTGGTGAGGTGCGGGTGCCCATTAAGATTACGAACGGGTTTTATATTCATACTTCCTTCCTGGTTTCTGATCAGATTTCTGAGCCTATGTTAGGGATGGACTGGCTGAGAGAACATCGCTGCCGCTTGGGCTTTGGTATGGGATCCTTATTCGTAAGACACAGGCGTATTTCCCTGGTTAGGGGTAATGGATCTATTTGGTGCCGGCGCGTGATCGTCGCCGAGGAGGTGTTGGTTTCCCCTAAGTCCCAGAGGGATGTACCGGTTAAGACCATGTACGGTAATTTAACGACCGTAGCGCCAGCCTGGATGACGGAGGCTAAGGAAATCCAACCCGGGGTCCATCTGGCCCGCGTAGTTGTCGGTGACTACGCAGATGCTCGGGTAAGGGTGGTTAATTTGAGCGAAGACCCCGTCCGGTTGTCCAAGGATCGCCCCTTAGGAGAGTTACACCCGGTAGAGGTAGAATTGTGTGAGACCAACCGCAAAGACGCGGTCGGCCAAGCTTCGGCTACTGATAAATTGTTTACGGATTTGCCCGTAGAAGTGCCGACTGAGATACGGGAACGATTAGGCGCTTTGCTTGTGAAATATGCCGATGTATTTTCCGCAAGTGATAGGGACATAGGCAGAACGTCGGTAAGCACGCATAGAATTGAGACAGGAGATGCGCGCCCAGTAAGACAGCCGTTAAGACGACAGCCGCTGCCGCATAAGGTTACGGTCGATGCACCGTCGGATAGTATCTTGGCTGAAGAGGTAATTGAAACTGCCGTAAGGATAGCACGCAAGAAAGACAGATCATTAAAATGTTATCGGCGGATGATTGACAGGTTGATCCTGTTTCTGTTGATAATCGTGGGTGGTCTTATAGAGTGTGGGAAAGTTGTCCGACTTTTAAAGGTAATTAAGTCGAGGGCATTTATCTTCCCCCCTCATGGGTATAGATTGGTAGAGTATTTCCCACGACCCCTGGTGGGGAGGGTAAATAGCAGCCACGAAAATGTGTTTGTTGAGGTTGTTTTACTCGTCGCCTCTCGACTCCGAAAGACGCGGAACTCCAAGCCATTTGTCCCGCACATCAACAAGCTGCGACCCAGCTTCGATGAGGATTTCGAGGGAACGGGCGGAACCGCCGCTCTGATTCCTGGTGCGCCCGGCCCGAGAGCCGCGACGCCTCCCATCTCCGAGGTTGACGCCTCGGATCGACGACCGAAGAGGACGGTACGCCTACCGGCCCGCTACCGCTAGAGACTCGTGATCTCTGCGCGTCTCCGAGTGACAGACGACGAACGATGGTGTGCGCCTTCGCCGCGTGCTGCTGTCTGACACCCCTCGTCGGCCCGGACTCTGATACGCTCGTCGGCCCGGACTCTGTTACGGTCCCTGTCCTTCCCCCAGACGCCTTTTGTCTGGGGACGCGTAAGCCCTCCGTCCTAGACGTAGAGAGACCATGGCTTCCCCTTGTTTTATTGTGTAATCGTTATGTCTGTAATTGTCGTGATGCCGAGAAACGGCTTTTTATTGTTTGATTCTGTTGTTTTGATTGTTGGCCAGTTGGCCTCTGTTCTTTTTGTATTTTATTCTGATGATTTTCTTTGGGCCAAGGGCCACTGCGATGATTGAACTTTAGAGACTCTATCGGTCGCGTAGACCGCTCTTGTTAGCTAGATAGGGCTTGGCTTAGCTGTTGGCTGGACTTTCCTTTTTGTAGGCGGACTTTGATTTTAGGGATCGTAGACTTTGTAGGGCCCGTTGGCCACATTGTTGCATTATGATTTTCCCTGCGGGTGCCCGGGAGATATAGGGGGCATATCTCTCGTGGTGGGAGGAGGATGTGGCGTTTTTGCCAGGGCCCACCCTCTGTTTTTAGGCCTCCCTGTTTTTGGACCACCCTCGGGTTGCGGTAGGCATGGCAACTTAGCCTGTGGACTCCCTGCCCAAGGATCCTGCCCAGGGATCCCAGTCAGCCGAGGATCCCAGCCAAGGCCTCCCCCCCGCCAAGGATCCCAGCCAGCAAAGGATCCCAGCCAAGGCCTCCCCCCCGCCAAGGATCCCAGCCAAGGATCCCAGTCAGCCGAGGATCCCAGCCAAGGCCTCCTCCCCGCCAAGGATCCCAGCCAAGGATCCCAGCCAGCCGAGGATCCCAGCCAAGGATCCCAGCCAGGGATCCCAGTCAGCCGAGGATCCCAGCCAAAGGATCCCAGTCAGCCAAGGGATCCCAGCCAAGGGATCCCAGCCAAGGATCCCAGCCGGGGATCCCTGCCCAGCTGGGTATATATAGAGGGCGCTTGTGTGTAGAGTGAAGTTGGCGGAGAAGTTGGTTTGGTTTATTTCTAGAGAGTCGGTCTGCCTGTGAATGTATCTCGTGGTGTTGATGTGTGAATAAAGATCGTCTTTGAACTACGGTGTTCTCTTCCTTCGGTGGGTGATACTGATTGCTGCAGCTAGTCGGCTGGCGGATGCTGAAACCCTTCGAATACCACGGAGGTCCTACTTACGCTCCCATCCTGAGCGACACGCGCCTGACACTCGCATCCTGAGAGAGAACAGAAACCCCGTTTTTGTCACAATACATACATACATAGTTACATACATACATACATACATACATACATACATACATGCTTACAACCTTACATACATACATAACATAACACTGAGCAGTGCCCCAAAATATTTTTCTGACTATAATACGAAAGCCGTTATCTGCGACCTCATCTCGTTCCTTGCGCTCTGCCGATTGGCTTGATTCTTTTGTTAATAGGACTAGGACTGCCTTGGCTGTACGCCGGGCATTTGCTGTGGTTGGTCCCTCTACAAGTAATGACCGTCCCCCTCACTAAGGGCTAAACCAAAGACTGGATTTTCCTTTTTGGTCTCTTCTTTTTCCTTGGAGTTTTCGTGCTGAGAGCACCTCTGAATAGCTATTCTTAGAGAGGCGCTATATAAATCTTTAGATACGATACGGAAGATGCATACAATTCCTGTTGCGATATTGATTGCCAAAAGCAAGTAGATATACCACACAAACTTAAACCTAACCGCAATCCAAGGAATAATTATAAGAATTAAAAATCCATCAGAACCACTCAACGACCTAATGACGCTGCTATTCAAGACGGAACTTTGCCCCACAGAATGGTCTTGACAAATCTACTACTCCCTCTCCCAATCCCTCTCCATATAACAATAATAATAATCTTTTCTTTATCGAAGCCCCTAACAAACGCACTGCGCTGTACGTTTACATGTTATGCAATTGAAACAAATATTCTTATTTACTAACAGAACAGACAACGTGCAATACACAATCTCTCTCCTTTCATTGTCACTCCCCTCTCCACTCCCTCAGTAGGCCTACTTTAGTTGACGAGCGGTTGCGCTCGTGTACTTTGTTAATCTGTAGAATTTTCACCCTCCCCGATGCTTTATGACAGTTCAAACACTGCTCTACCTCAATTCAAAACAACGCTGTCGCCAATGTCATGTCTCAAAAATTGGTGGTGTCTGTCACTAAACCCCTTTTGAAAATGGAGTGACAGGACACCATCATATCATTAGAAAACGACGCCTATGTATACATACGATATGAGGCCTCATCCTATCTCGCCTGTTAATTTCTCAATGTCACACAAGGTCCACGTCCTGGAGACATGTGTTGGGTAAGGGACTGGAAATCGCTGAAAAAGGAATCATAATATATTTAGTGTATGTGCACGAACGAGTCCTTTAAAGAGAGATTGACTTGAAGCAATTTGGACTTGAAGCAATTAGGATGCCACTGGTATATTGTTCCACAATAGGGGACCCTGATACTGTGGAGAATTTACACGTATTAGTTATTGCATAATTACTCATGAGGAAACGATTACTTTTAGTGGTAATGGTTAACTTAACTCGAGTAAAAAGGATAAGAAAGCAGCTGGCAGGAGGTTTGTTAGCATACTGAAACACAATTCCACATGTTTGAACGTATCTAATTTGGTCGAAATATTTAAACATTTTAAAGACGTAAAAGTGTGGTTTATTGTGTGAGTTGTAAGATGATTTAGTAATGATCCGAATAGCATGTATGCAGATGTTTTAATTTAATTAGGAGAAAAGGAGAAGTTGAAGACCAGATGAAATTACAGCAGGATATATAGGCCTAGGGTTGAATAAGGGCAAGGAACAAGTTCTTTATTATTAAGGGAGGAAGTCGGTGGGAGAATCTTCTTACAATACCAATTTTTCTCATAATTTTCTTTCGATATTTCATAATTATGTACATTCCATTTCAAGTGTTGATCAATGCAGACATCAAGAAACTTAGTGGAATCAAGCTGTGGAATTTAACATATCCTCAATTGGTGGCCTATTTTCAGTAGTTTGAATAAGCTTTTTGCTACTTCTGAAACTGATGTAATTGGTTTTGTTAAGATTAAGGTTGAGCTTGTTGGCCTTGAATCAGTCACTTGCAAGTCACTTGTTGGCCAATTTATGATCAGCTGCTCATATGCATTGCGAGATAAGAATGCGTTGGAGTCATGCGCAAATAAGATATAACGAAGAAAAGTAGAGAAGTTTGGAGGTCATTGATGTAGATTAGAAACAGGTGAGGTCCAAGTATTGATCCCTCGGGTTGATCCATATATGATTGGTTTGAGTAGATAAAGAGATATTACATAGAACCTGTCGACATCGGTCAGTTAGACAGCTTTTACACCATTTGAGGGAAGTGCCTCTGATAAGCCTACCACAGTGCTCTAATTTATCAAGGAGAATTTTGTGGTTCACGGTATCAAATGCTTTAGCAAGGTCAAGAAAGATTCCAATTGAAAATTTATTATTATCCATTACCTCAGAAATGTTGTCTTGAATGTCCAATAAGGACATAGACGCTCTGTGGCCTGGTTGGAATCCATGTTGAAGAGGGTAGAGGAGATTATTAGTCAGGTCGGGAATATCTCTAATGAGTTTATTTAGATGGGGCTATATGAATATCTACCTAAATTATAACCAACTGCGAATAAACTGAACTACGACCGATTCAGTCTTGTATCATACCATGGTTTGAGCTCAAGTTCCTAAATTTAATTTTCAACAAAATCTTAGCAGGGCGTCAATTGACTTTGCTGTACGTGGCATATTGTAAGTCAATCAAAAGCCACAATCGGCATTAACACGGCATTAGCCGATGATGCACCCACACCAAGTTGTAATCAGGTTAACATCCAGTCTGCTAAGGTAGAGCGGCAAACTGTGGTGAATAACTAATCTGGCAGAGTAAAGTCTGAAGTTGTGAATGAAATGGCATTGGCGACAGATACAGTGAGAGAATCCAAATACACGGTCCAACAACAGAAAAAGCACGTTCCTCTCCTGGGTATGACCAAAGAGAGACAGTACGATGACCTAGTTTATTCATTCTAAGTCTGGGGGTTACGACCTGAGTTTGAGTTTTGTGGTTGGCAAGGTGCCCTTTTGAAGCAAATCATTGGCGGAAGTCAATGCAAACCTGTAAGCACAATTCATTCATTCGAACATTCAAAGATTTATATAGCGCCTCTTCGAGGAAACTTCTCGGAGGAGCTCCCGACTCCAGCACGTCCCAAAAGTACAGTTTGAGTTTAATAAAGTAAGATTCCCAGGGAACAGCCGCAGTTCCTGAGGAGCCCATTCCAGACCACTGGGACCAACACGGAAAAAGGCTTGATTATTCATAGGTGGAAATTATGCAAATGGGACAAAGTGCACCCCCTTCTCTGCAGAGCGGAGGGGGCGGCGACCTTGAATTTCCGAGGGGCAACAAAGCTCTCGCAGGTAGTCTGGAGCGAAGCCCAGCTGACATCGTCGCACCAAGGTAGACAATCATTATGGTAACGTGTTCATTTTTAACGTGTTATATAATGGCTGCAGCATATGTTGTAGTTCTAAAAATCACACAATAGAGCAGACGTGATAAGAAATGTCGTATTATTAGATAAAATGATAAGGTGATGATAACCTGTCGCATTGTTCCGTTCGTTCCCTGGGAAAGAACAAAAGGCAGTTCAAAATTCGGGTCGTCTCAAACGGCCTCGACATTGGTTACATAAGCCTAGTGGCGCTGCATTCGATAAAGGTGGGGGCCAACGGAACTGGTGGGTGATAATAACAAGATATTTGAGGAAAAAAGATATGGCATTTGAGACATCTTTATGTAGTTGACAGTGTTTATATACATCTTTTGGATGCCAGGGCCGATAGCTCGATCCTACCTTACATTGAAATCCATCCACCTCAATGCACAAGTCCCTTACCTTATCCAACAATAAACCGCCTGATCGCATTTTGCAAAGCGTGTCAATGACTCTGACCTTTGTAACCTTCGCTAAGTGGAACGACCTTTCTTATCTTAAACACCAGACACGTCAGTCGCACGGCAAAGATAGGAAGTGCCATATCTGAGTAGCCTATAATAAAGTTTTATTGACCCATGATAACAGGGTCACTTGCGAAGTATATAAGACCTCAAAATCAGCCAACGATCACAGTCGCTTTCCAGTTGGTCAACAGTCGCCTTCAGGCAGCTACAAGCTTCTACTCTTTCGCTTGCGTGAGTAAATTCATATGATAAAACACTTTGCATAAGGTCTACATGAAATAAAGTAAGCCTATGAGATAAGTACAACAGACATAACGCTCGACATAACGCTGACGAAAACACTGGTCTCTGTGTGGCGATAAGAAATTTCTAAGATTTTGGTTTACATGATTAGTTCTCCATGCCAATTTAGAGAAAATTTACTCACAAAAAAGGCGTTTATAGAACGAAATTTAGACTTTTCTTTTAGGAATACGTCTCCAAAAAGACAGCAGATAAAATTTAAAATTAAATTATAATCATGTGCAGCTTATTCTCGAAGAGTATTTCTGTGGCTCGGTTAAAACGAATTTTCATATGAGTTGTGTGTGATTTTGTAGGAATCGGAAACATGAACGCTCTGCTTCTCGTCTTCCTTGGTCTGGTCGGATTCGCTTCGGCTCAGTAAGGCGACATGATTTCAAATCGTTTATTCAACTGCCTTCTGAACATCACAGCGTAACCTGAGTCTTTCTTGTATCTACAACTTCAATTTAAGGCTTAGTTACTGATAAATGTTAATCCTTCTTAAACCGTCTTCACCTCTTGTGAGGAACTTTAACATGCCACAATATTAAGTGTCTGCATAATGTAAAACTCACATACATATAAATATATACAAATAGGCTATAATATGTACGCAATAGAAGAGGAATAGTCAGACATACAGAAAGTTGTTTCTGATAAAGAGTGTGTGTTCAATGTGCTGTGTACATGTAGGTATGAGTGTACTCCAGGATTCTGTTCGCAGACCAACGAACTGGATCGTGCGGATGTCCTTGGTTGTCTGTACTTCTGCTATCTGGATATGAGTCTAAATCTGCTCATCGAACACGTCGAAGTCGACGATCGCTACGACGAATGGCGCGGAACAGGTACAGCAGTAGCAGTAGCAGCAGCAGCAGCAGCAGCAGCTGACGAAACAGGGTTTGCATTTGATGGACATATGGCGTCCAAGAGACAGAGGCAGAGAGATGAACAAGTTACGGATGAATGTGTTCAGAGGGATTTTAATGCCACATATATGTATGCTATGTATGTAGACCTGTCTGTTCGTATGTAAGTACGTCCGAATGCCGCTGCATCCGCATAATTATATGCATGCAGTTTGGCGGAAAGCAGCTCATTTACAGCCGCTCTGACAAAGCAAAATCGATCTATTACTTTATCCCATTCTGCATCACCAAACATGTTCTATTAACCACATATTGTGAGCAACTTGAAGTACAGCTAAATTGTTCTTGGATATGAACGTGGAATTGATATGAGTAACTGCGGGCTTCTAAGCGGAAAAACTTCTATCTTTTGAGTTGTTTCCGTTAAACAACGACTGCCAAATCCTAAACGAAACTATCGTAAACTCGTAGCTTTAACGAGATTTGAGTTAATTTAACAGATTTTTCCTACTCTTGTGTTGAAGGCCGTGCTTTTCTGTTTATAGAGAATATCTTACTTTGTTTACAAATCCTATTGTTATTTCGCAATGTACAGACGTCGATATCGGTCTTGACCGTTTCCTGGAGGTTCATAGAGCAATAATTCCGGCCTGTGACTCGGAACTGACCGGTGCATACAACGCACTGGCTGTCCTGGATGGTGATACCGTAAGCATAACGCATCTGGACGTCGACTTGTGGTATGACGTACTCGTGTCAGTCCAGGGCAGCGGTAAGTCACTAAAATTGAACGACCAACACGTCGTCTTACAGACCTCAATTCTAAGCCTTGAAATTGCCATCTCAGTTTGCCAAAGTCACTAACATAATGGCTCGCATTTTATTAAATTACTGATCGGCTGAAAACTATATGCGGGCATTTTTGACCGATCACGAGCTAAACTCTTCTTGGTGATAAATTAAACCATAATTATTTAATTTGTAATGGATCAGGGATACATCACTTGTATGTTAAGCCTAAGAGCTAATGTTTTTAAACGAATTAATGGCTATCGGTTAAAATTAAATTCGCAATTCAATATCGTTCGGTATATATTCCATTATCGTTACAGAAACATTAGCTATTATTATACTAGTGTTTTTCTTCTTGATATTAATTTACAACTTATCTGCAATACATTTTATTTGGGTCTCCGATGAGTCTCTCTAGAGAGGAGCTCCATAATTCTGCAATTACAATTACGTCAGATAACATTATATTACATGTATGTAACATAAAGCAGGAGAGACTAACTGGTTTTCTTATTTCTTACCTGACAGTATTATATCATGTGACCTAAAACAGCACATGGCTGACATATTTCATTACTTCTCTTACCAGATTCCATAATATCACGTCATATCAAACGGTGGAAACAATTTGTCTTGTTATATCTTCCAGATCACATAATATAACGTAACACAAAACAGTAGAAAAATTAATTATTTTCTTAGTTCTTACCAGATCTCATTATATCACGGAACGTAAACCAGTACAAATTGTTTCCATAGTTCTTGTCAGATTCCATTAAATCATGTAACGTAAACGGCTGAAACTCACCTGTCTGTCGTCTTTGTTCTTTGATCCCATTATATTAATTTAAGTAAAGTTATAACGGTATAAAAATCTTTTTTTTGCTTTGTTTGCTAATTTCTTATAGAACCGATTACTGCAGCTGGCTTCCGGACTTGGTGGCTTGATGTGAGTGAAGTTTTAGTAACTTATATCTGAGGTTTTAGTATTTCTTTGGACATGCCTTCCACCTATTGTATAGGTGGAAGGCATTTCTCTCTATCCGTTCATTCACGTTTCCATCAGACTAGGTCAATGGATCCCCAAATCACTTCGAATTGTCTTACTTTCACAACCCCTTTGAACCACCCACTCACCTCTGCAGTCCGTTCGTCACCCATTTATCCATTTATCAATTCATCCATCCATCCATCCATCCATCCATCCATCCATCCATCCATCACTCCGTCCATCATTAACACGCCGGTATAACACGCCGGTATATAGTCCGTCCATCTGCATGTCCACCCACCCACCTATGGAATTTGTGCAACATTAAGAAATAAGAAAACCAGTTAGTCTCTCCTGCTTTACGTTACATACATGTAATATAATGTTATCTGACGTAATTGTAATTGCAGAATTATGGAGCTCCTCTCTAGAGAGACTCATCGGAGACCCAAATAAAATGTATTGCAGATAAGTTGTAAATTAATATCAAGAAGAAAAACACTAGTATAATAATAGCTAATGTTTCTGTAACGATAATGGAATATATACCAAACGATATTGAATTGCGACTTTAATTTTAACCGATAGCCATTAATTCGTTTAAAAACATTAGCTCTTAGGCTTAACATACAAGTGATTGTATCCCTGATCCATTACAAATTAAATAATTATGGTTTAATTTATCACCAAGAAGAGTTTAGCTCGTGATCGGTCAAAAATGCCCGCATATAGTTTTCAGCCGATCAGTAATTTAATAAAATGCGAGCCATTATGTTAGTGACTTTGGCAAACTGAGATGGCAATTTCAAGGCTTAGAAATGAGGTCTGTAAGACCACGTGTTGGTCGTTCTATTTTAGTCACTTACCGCTGCCCTGGACTGACACGAGTACGTCATACCACAAGTCGACGTCCAGATGCGTTATGCTTACGGTATCGCCGTCCAGGACAGCCAGTGCGTTGTATGCACCGGTCAGTTCCGAGTCACAGGCCGGAATTATTGCTCTATGAACCTCCAGGAAACGGTCAAGACCGATATCGACGTCTGCACATGCGAAATAACAATAGGATTTGTAAACAAATTAAGATTTTCCTATAAACCGAAAACCGCGGCCTAATAGCGCCTTGAGTTACCATGTATTTCAACACAAGAGTGGGAAAATCTGTTAAATTAACTCAAATCTCGTTAAAGCTACGAGTTTACGATAGTTTCGTTTAGGATTTGGCAGTCGTTGTTTAACGGAAACAACTCAAAAGATAGAAGTTGTTACGCTTAGAAGCCCGCAGTTACTCATATCAATTCCACGTTCATGTCCAGGAACAATTTAACTGTACTTCAAGTTGCACACAATATGTGGTTAATAGAACATATTTGGTGATGCAGAATGGGATAAAGTAATAGATCTATTTTGCTTTGTCAGAGCGGCTGTAAATGAGCTGATTTCCGCAAAACTGCATGCATATATAATATATACGGATGCACCGGCATACGGACGTACTTACATACGAACAGACAGGTCTACATATATGTGGCATTAAAATCCCTCTGAACACATTCATCCGTAACTTGTTCATCTCACTGCCTCTGTCTCTTGGACGCCATATGTCCATCAAATGCAAACCCTGTTTCGTCAGCTGCTACTGCTGCTGCTGCTGCTGCTGCTGCTGCTGCTGCTGCTGCTGCTACTGCTACTGCTGTACCTGTTCCGCGCCATTCGTCGTAGCGATCGTCGACTTCGACGTGTTCGATGAGCAGATTTAGACTCATATCCAAATAGCAGAAGTACAGACAACCAAGGACATCCGCACGATCCAGTCCGTTGGTCTGCGAACAGAATCCTGGAGTACACTCATACCTACATGTACACAGCACATTGAACACACACTCCTTATCAGAAACAACTTTCTGTATGTTATAGGCCCTATATATATAATATATATATATAATCAGAGCCTAATTGTATATGTATGCATATGTATGTAAGTTTCACTTCATTCCGACACTTAATATTATGCAATGATAAAGTAATTCACAAAAGGTGAAGACGGTTTAAGAAGGATTAGCATAAAGGTGTAACTAAACTTTATGTCGAGGTTGAAAATGCATTAAAAACTCAGGTTAGGCTGTGATATTCACAAAGCAGTCTCTGTGTGCCTGTCTCTAGTATTACACAAATTAGACATAGTCTTTAAAATTCAATGACTTGAAATCATTTCGCCTTACTGAGCCGAAGCGAATCCGACCAGACCAAGGAAGACGAGAAACAGAGCGTTCATGTTTCCAATTCCTACAAAATCACACACAACTCATTGGAAATTGGTTTTAACCGAACCACGGAAATACTCAGTAAGCAAATGCTGCACATTATTATATTTTAACTTAAAGTTCAATCTGCTGCTTATTAGGACTCATGTTCCTGAAAGAAAGTTCTGAATTCCGCTCTAAGAACAACTTTTTGGTGATTTCATATTCTCTGAATAATTGTCTTTGTCATCGGAACATTAATCTCCGAGATTGCTTTTCTCCACACAAAAGCTTCTTTTAAAAGACCAGTGTATTCGTCAGCGCGGGGTATGTCGAATAGCTAGTCGTTCTTGTCTCATAGGTTTACTTTATTTCATGCTACAGCAACTTTTGTTTTTTCCTAAAGAAATACCCACTATTCTAATGTCTGTCTGTCTCTGTGTCTGTCTGCCTATCTGTCGGACTGGACTCTCTGTGTGCTTGTCTCTAGAATTACACAAATTAGACATAGTCTTTAAAATTCAATTGCACTGTCAAATCAGTTTTATGAACATCAAGAAATGACCCACCAGCCAATGTCATTAAGTATTTACCGTATAATATAGGCCTATAGACCTTATGCAAAGTGTTTTATTATATGAAATTACTCACGCAAGCGTAAGAGTAGTCTGTGCAGACGAAGCTTGAAGCTGAAGACGACTGTTGACCAAC